>JAKCPI010029716.1:0-60380 GCA_023213315.1 Euborellia annulipes | reverse complement strand
TCTGGTGTGACTGGCGCACAGCACACAACTTTCTCTTACCTTCGGTAATCGAAAGTTGTGTACTGTGCTTGTCACACCAGATTTTTTGTGTCGACATGTATTTAGTTTCCGACAGTACGGTTCATTCGATTTTCATGAGTATGGCAAAATATTTATATTTTGTTACCATGGCAACCATTTCTCCTCATCTTTTCTATGGAGTACAAGAGTAAAGTGGTCTTCAGAAGATTTTAATCACAAAATCAGAATATACATTTTATTGAGAATCTAAAAAATAATTGATTTTTGAATTTACAAAAAAAATCGTTGGAGCAAATTTTGAGAAAATCGAAAAAAAACTGAAAAAGTGCATCAGTAAAGTACTAGTACTCTTTGGTCGATTTTGTCAAAAGCTTCGTGTCACGTCCCATGAGGGTGCCTAACTTAAATATAAAATTTCAACCGCCTAGCTCTTTTCGTTCTTGAGATATTTTGTTCACAGACACACAGACAGACCATGTCGCGAAAACCACTTTTTTGGATTCAGGGGACCTCAAAACGTGAAGATCCATCAAAATCTCGACATCGAATTTTTGACATGAATCCAATACTTTCTCTCTCTATATATTAACATATATATAGAGGTAAGAGAAAGTAAAAATCAATGTTTTTTTTCCAAGAGCATGTATATGTGGATGGCAGCCTTGAGTTTCACGAGCTAAAGCATTTCTGAATACAATTGTTCCGTACTGTCGGGAACTAAATATATGTCGACACGAAAAATCTGGTGGACAAGCACAGAACATAACTTTCGATTACCGAAGGTAAGGAAAGTTGTGTGCTGTGCGCCAGTCACACCAGATTTTTATTATAAAAAATTTCGATCAATTTCTTTTTCTTTTCCCAATTCAAGTAAGATCAAAGTTAGATTCGTGTAATTTCCTGGACCATAAATAAGGTGGCGCCAGAGACAACACATCAACTGATAGATGATGTTGAAGGGGGCGGGAGAGTAAATTGCAACCCTGATGAGCCTTGTCAGGACTCGAACTCGACCACTTAGTTAACCGACAAGACAACTGCAACCAAAGGACGCCTTGGGGGTGATTTGTCCAATTTCCACAATAAAAATATTAAGTGGCCACAGCAACACACCCTCAAATATGTCATGTCAATGTCAACAACTGGCACCTTCTAACTAACCAAAAATCTCAACTTCACCATTCAGAGTGAAAAATAATTATTTTTTATATAAACGTCTCCTTCTACACCAAGTAGCAACCCGCAAAGGAATTTAGTCAAAATTTATACGGGGACAGCTTCGAATTACTAATTAATTATTTTCATTTATTAGAAGCTTTTAATTAATTTAATCCTCTTAAAATTTCATCTTTAATCTTGTTGAATCACGGATTTATACAGGCGCGCCGCAAATGCCTGATATACTCGAGAGTAGAGCCTTGAACTTAGGCAACCAAAATGCTTAGTGTTATCTTCAATGCTTTAAAAAAGATGATTTATTTATTTTAAAAATATTGGTTTGGTTGACTAAGCTCAAGGCTCCACTCTTGAGCATATCGGGCACTTGTGAAGTCGACTGTATAAATCAGTGATTCAATAAATGAATACAATACAGACACTGTACACTGAGCGCCACAATTAAGTCCCCACCTGGTATCTTTAGTCTTAAGTATATGGTATAGAATATGGTAAATGGTGAAATAATTTTAAATTTTAAAAGGTAAAATAAAATCATCTGTACCAGATTTTACGTTTTACCTTTTCGGTCATTAAAATTATTTCATTTTACACCATATACTTAAGGCTAAAGCTATCAAGTGGGGACTTAATTGTGGCGCTCACTGTACAGTGAGGGACAATATTACGTTCCACCCATGTGTTTTCTAATTGCCCATGAAGATAATTCATATAATTAATACTGTATTTATAAATATTAAAGATATATTTTTACTTTCTCTTACCTATGTATATATGTAATATATATATAGAGAGAAAGTATTGGATTCATGTCAAAAATTCGATGTCGAGATTTTGATGGATCTTCACGTTTTGAGGTCCCCTGAATCCAAAAAAGTGGTTTTCGCGACATGGTCTGTCTGTGGGTGGGTGTGTGTGTGTGTGTGGGTGGGTGTGTGTTCAATTTTAAGCATGAAGGAATTGAGCCATGAGGCTGAAATTTTATATATAAGTTAAACACCCCCCGGGACCGGAAAAATAAGCTTTTAATCAAAATCGGCCAAAGAGTACTAGTACTTTACTGATGTACTTTTTCAGTTTTTTTCGATTTTCTCAAAATTCGCTCTAACGATTTTGATTAAAATTCAAAAATCAATTATTTTTTAGATGCTCTTTCAAATGTATATTCTCGTTTTGTCCTCAAAATTGTTTGAAGCACACTTTACTCTTGTGCTTCATAGGAAAGAAAGGAGAAATGGTTGCCATGGTAACAAAATATAAATATTTTCCCATACTTATAAATTTTAAATCTGAATTCAAATATTCCCTACTGCCGGGAACTAAATATATGTCGACACAAAAAATCTGGTGTGACAAGCACAGAACACAACTTTCGATTACCGAAGGTAATCGAAAGTTGTGTTCTGTGCTTGTCACACCAGATTTTTATTTATATTCTAATTTTGCCCTCAAAATTGTTTGAAGCACACTTTACTCATGTAGTACTTCATAGGAACGATAAAATAAATGGTTGCCATGGTAACAAAATATAAAAATTTTCCCAGGTTTTAAATTTTAAATCTTTTAATTCAAATGTACCGGAAACTAAGAACAGAACACAACTTACGATTACCTAAGGTAAGAGAAAGTGTGTGCTGTGCCAGTCACACCAGATTTTTTTTACGCTGAGTTTATTTAAATAAATTTATCCCTCTTCATACTCAGCATCTTTTTTAAAGTAACCACGGACTAAAACGAAAACAACTTTAGTATTTCGTTATCGCACGTGGAATATATATTTCTATCTCCACTCTAGTTTATAGAAATCGCTTCCTTCGAAATTAGATTTCTGTCATTTTACCTTTATACGATTCGACCCAATTTTCAAGCAGCGACGCAAATTGTCTACCATCTGTCACTCCGGGTAGTTTACTCTTATAAAGTTTACATTTTTATCAGCGTGAACATATTCACAACTGCTGATTAGTATTCCGGTGTCGCTTCGCTATCATCAGTTGACTCGTTCGTTTCTTTATTGGATCTGTCTCTCGTTGCTGTTTTTTCCCACTTTTGCTTATGCATCTCGACTTGGGCTCAATCGGAAACTGAACTAAACTAAACCACTCTCGTGGTTTCCTCTGGACCAAAATTGAACCTCCCTCCCTCTAATAAAAGATATTGGGCGCGAAGAGACACTCCCTTGCCATAAGCTAATTCAATTGGGACCCTTATGGTAAGAGAGAGAGAGAGACCCTTTGTAAGAATGCTCGATGTCGGCTTAAGTGCCACAAACTAGCAGGCTAGAAATATTAAAAGAGCTAAAGTCACATGTTCATAAATGGTTTTTTTTTCCATGTCCAATCAAAAATATATAAAAGTTATTTATCAACAAATAATTAAATATTTTTACTTTCTCTTGCCTATATATGTAATAAATAGTAAGAAAGTATTACGATCATGTCAAAAATCGATGTCGAAATTGAGTCGTTTTGAGTTCCCCTGAATCAAAAAAAGTGATTCCCACAAATTGGTCTGTCTGCATGTTATGATTTAAGGTTTGAAGGAAATATGCCACGAAGTTGAAATTTTATATTTAGGTTAGGTAGCTTTTGAACAAAATTGGCCAAAAAGTACTAGTACTACCACGTATACTGATGTACTTTTTCAGTTTTTTTTTAATTTCTCAAAATTTATTAGAACAGTTTTGATTAAAATTCATAAAACAATTATTTTTTAGATGCCCTTTAAAAAGTATATTAATAAGTTTTTTCCTAAAACGTGTTTGAACTTAACTTTACTGATGTATTATTTCAGATTTTTACTTTCCCTTTTCAGCGCTATCTATGAAACGCAAGCTAAGGTGCTATGAAAAACTAAATTTATCTCGACACAAAAAAATCAGGTGTGATTAAATTCTAATACATGAAAGTCAAGTCACTTTCATGTATTAGAATGTAATCACTTCCGATGATGACAAGTAATTGTCGAAATACGTATCAAGTGTTAATTTTTAATTAATAAAACCTTTGAAACAAATAACCTAGTGTTTAATTTTGTATATTTAATTTTTAAAATAACCTACTGTTTAATTTGTATATTTAATTTTAATTTACAAAATGTTTCAACGAGAGCCAACGGTCGAAAGTTTAAATCTTATGATGTATTAACGTCGAAATGCGCATAAGATAAAAATAAAAATCTTTTGTAACTTAACCCAGTGTTATTTATTTATCTAGAATTATTAATAGATGCTTTTGAAGTTGTGACGGTGATGTGATATCTCCACTTCTCCACTGTAAATATTAATAGATGAGCATTTAAGATCTTATAATTTTGATTAAAATTAATATATCACTTATTTTTTGGAATTCTTAGAGATGTATTAACTTTTATCTCTTTTTTTTTTTTTTGATCCCCTCAAAATAAAAATAAATTTTAATTGATGGTATTATTACGGTATTTTCGACAAAAAAAAAATATGGCTTCTCAAAGAATCTGTGTTATATATACGAAAGACATTAAGAAAAGTTGTGTGGCGGCGATAATTTTTATAAAAAAAAATCTATTGAAATAAATTAAAAATTCCAATTAAAAAAAAATTTTGTTTATTTTTAATAAATTATAAATAATTTAATATGTAAATAAATTGAAGATAATATAAAATTCCTTCAAGAGATAATTAAACTTCGGGAACAGAATCAAACTGACATGTCAACTTTTTTTACCGAATAGTTAATAGAATATCAAATCTGTCGCGAGTAAATAAATATTTCAAATGGAAATTAATTCTGAATATAATTTATTATAGCCCACCAGCAGAGGGTGGCGGGAGGGCTATTATTTTCAATGTCCCGCGAGCCTCACCAGCAAATGTGAATTTATAAGAGGGATAGAGAATTTTTTTCCGACCCCACCAACACCGATGTTAAGGTTTTTCTTTCCCACTTCCCTTCTATACTTGCTGGCTTTGTTTTTCAAAGGAGGGGGCTTCGTTCTTCCGATGGGGTTGACATGCTTATTAAGACGACGCCAAGATAAGAATATTGTCCTTTAGAGAAAGGGGTGAAGAAGATTTATTCTTTTTAATTTGCAACATTATCTCTAGTTAGTTAGTCTTTGTGTTAACACATCCTTTTTCCCCCTGTCTTTTGAGTCTAACCTGAAAAAAATTACTAATGAGACTCACTTTACAGATAAGAGCATGCATCTTTGAGTAATTTATATTGTACGTGGTCGGGGCCATTATTCTTCAGTTTTTCGTCTTTATAAAATTTCAACATTAAGCCTATCAGATAACGTGGCGAGTTTTTCAAATTAACACCGAGACGGCGAAAATTGAAACTATTTTTACTTTCTCTTACCTATATATTGGATTCATGTCAAAAATCCGATGTTGATGGATATACACGTTTTGAGGCCTGTCTGTCTGTTTATGGATGTCTGTCTGTGTTCAATTTAAAGCATAAAGGAATTGATCTAGGAGGTTGAAATTTTATATTTAAGTTAGTTACCCTCCTGATGCATGAAAATGAGCTTTTAATCCAAATCGGCCAAAAAATACTAGTACTTTACTGATGTACTTTTTCAGTTTTTTAGAATTTTCTCAACGTTTTTGATTAAAATTCAAAAATCATTTATTTTGTAAAATGTAGGCCTATATTCTCATTTTGCCCTCGAAATGGTTTGAAGCTCACTTTATTCTTGTGCTTCATAGAAAATATAGGAGAAATGCCATGTTAACAAAATATAAATATTATATTTTTCTGTTTATAAACAGTGGCGTCATTTCAACTTTTTCTTAGGGGGGGGGGGCGGGGCGGGGCGGGGCAAATCTTTTTTCTTGGGGGAGGGCAAACTTTTTTTTTCTTAAAATTTACTTACAAATTAGGTACTCAAATTTGGCCAAAAGATATTTAATTTAATTAATTCTTTAATTTTGTACAGCTTATATACTCGTAGATATATTTGGAAATATTTTATATAGAATAATATAAAATTTTATAAAAATCAGAGCCCTTGGGGGGAGGAATGCTCCCCCCTCCCCAAATGACGCTACTGTTTATAAATTTTACTTTAACGCCGAAAACTAAATTTATATGTCGACACAATAAATTTGTTATGCGACCAGTCACACCAGATTTTTTTTATGAAATATGTTTAAAACGGAAGCAAAATTTTTTTAAGCTTAATCACCTCAAATGAAATTTCCGATTCGTACTTGTTATTTATTATTTAAAAAATGACCAGCGTTTGAAGAATCCTCTCCTAGATTTCTCAATTGCTTGTCTTAAATTTATTCACTTAATTTATAGACGATTTTAACTCGAGACAAGTGTGTCATAATTTACAATTTTGCGCCGACATTGGATGTAGACAAAACAAGTCCCCTGTGTCGAAGTTAATCATCCTGGCAGCCCCGAGACCTCACATCGACTTCTATAAATGACTTCCATTTTAATGGAAAATATATTTTAAATGACATTGAAGATTTAGATTAAAATCGTCTAGATGTAAATATTTATGTCTTGCTTGATCTGTTGTAGAAATATCTCTTTATATAAAAAATCAAATCCAATTATTACATCTGTCAAATTAATAATACTAGACAATTTATTAAGGATGTGATTTTAATATGCCTCGAGATTACTTGCCTATAAGTAACCGGATACTAGTTTCACTATGAAAAAAAAAAAAAATATTATTAACATTTTTTTTATTTAAAATTTAACTAAAATATAAGAAAAATATCAACAATCATCTTTTTGTTGATAAGCTAAAATCCGCTTACTTATAGACAAGTAATTTCAAGGAATAATTAAATCACATTTCTGAAATTAAATATAACAAAATTGTTTGTTTTTTTTTTTAACAAATGTTTATTTGGAATATAGATAATTTAATACATAAAATGAAATAACATTTAAAAAAAAATATAATGTGATTAAGAAAAGGCGAAGTATATTGGGAGGTGGACGGCGGGCAGCGCGGCTAGTATATTACCAAGCGCTTTCTCATAAACTAGCTATTTTCTTTCTCCCACCCCATCATAATATGTTTATTTTATTTTATATTTTTTTAAAATATGAATAGAGAAAATATTGTAATTTATTACATCAGAAATATGATATTTATTGAGAGATGGGCTTTTCAGTATTTGGGAGTAAAATTCTTTTTCAAGTAATGGGTACTTAAAGTACTTGAAACAGCTCGTGCAACTGCATATGTAGGCACATTGACTCTGTGTTGTGTTTTGGCTTTATTACTTTTTCTTGCCTATATACATGTTCTTTAAAATCTCTCTTCGTTTCCTCTGAATTAGTGATAAACTCGCTGCGCCGCCCGTCTTTGACGGACCCTCTTCAACTGGCACGACTTCGCCTACGGGTCTGCCCTCACCTTTCCTTAATTCGCAATTTTTAAAACACCTCGTTTAAGTCAATTTATATAAATATACATATCTGGCTTATTAAGAAATATATCACATTTATCTTAAACAAAAATCGTTCAATTTTATTTTTTTAAATTTGTAATTTAAAAATATTGAAAAAAGAAAAAGAAAATTTTATTATATGTGAATTTTTGCTATTTTTCAATTGAGAGATTTAATTCTTTTATAATTATAAGGGGGGTAATCTGGTGTGACTGGTCGCAGAGCACACAATTTTTTCTTATAATTGGTAATTTAAAGGTGCATTGTTTACCAGAAAATATATACAAATCAAATTTAGTTTTTAAAATTTTATATTAAAAATACAATTTTTTTCCCAAAAAAAATATTTTTCTCAAATCTCGGGGAGGGGGGTAATTACCCCCTTTATCCCCCTTGTATCAGCTCTTGATACAAATATATATTTAATTGATATATACTGCTGATTCCTCGGGGTCACCCAACCGAGGTTTTGCGGCGCTTGGCATTACCTAACTGCAACGATTTTGACTGTTGCTCTTTATCAATATATTTATTTATAAATATTATCACACTTTTTATACTCTCCTGAAACATACAATAGCTAGTTAATGTCAACATTCCCTAGTTAAAGTGAATACATTCCATTATCTTATTACGTATTCAGATGATTGACTTTGGCAAAGACCTTTGTTCAAACATATAAACAACATTTAATAATAAATTATGGATATCGTATGTAAAACTAACCATACGTTTGCTTTAATGGGAGTGTTGGAATTTTTCCTTCCATTCCGATTATTCAGAGACGTGAATAAGTGTTTGTATTTGCATCGATTCATCTTTTTTGTTTGTTTGTGTGTGTGTGTGTGTGTGTGTGTGTGTGTGTTGTAGAGAGAAGGTGTTCATCATGTTCACTTCTCAATCAACTCTTTGAGTGTCAACTATTCAACCTCATCTCGAAGTACTAGCTACTTGTTTGCACAGGCTATTAACTCAAGTCGAATGAGAGAGATATCATCTCGAAAGGCGATGTTGTTCTCGAATGAAAATGTATCGAATAGGGAGAATCACAATTCACGCAAGGGAGTGAAAATCTATTTGCATTTTCCAATTGAGAGGTTAAATTGAGAGACGTGTCTCTCTCTAGATGGGTTTTTAATAAAAGGACAAATCGCTATTGTTATTAGGAATTTTTTTTTTTTTTTTTTCTTAACTTTTATAATCGAAAGTTGTGACACGAGATTTTTTATGTAAACATATATTTAATTTTCGATTATAATCAAATATATTTTGTGACCCTGGTAAACGTCTTTTTTCTAATTAAAAAATCTGGTGTGACTGGCGCACAGCACACAACTTTCTCTTACCTTCGGTAATCGAAAGTTGTGTTCTGTGCTTGTCACACCAGATTTTGTGTCTAAATATATTTAGTTTCCGCCAATATATTAGAAATTTAAGATGTCAAAATTATAAACATGGCAAAATATTTATATTTTGTTACCATGGCAACCATTTCTCCTATCTTCCCTATGAAATACAAGAGTAAAGTGTGCTTCAAACAATTTTGAGGGCAAAACGAGAATATACATTTGAAAGAGCATCTAAAAAATAATTGATTTTTGAATTTTAATCAAAATCGTTAGAGCGAATTTTGAGAAAATCGAAAAAACTGAAAAAGTACATCAGTAAAGTACTAGTACTCTTTGGCCAATTTTGATTAAAAGCTTATTTTTCCGGTCCCGGGAGGTATTTAACTTAAATATAAAATTTCATCCTCCTAGCTCAATTCCTTCATGCTTAAAATTGAACACACACACATACACACACACCCACCCACCCACACACACACACACACCCCGACAGACCATGTCGCGAAAACCACTTTTTTGGATTCAGGGGACCTCAAAACGTGAAGATCCATCAAAATCTCGACATCGAATTTTTGACATGAATCCAATACTTTCTCTCTATATATATTTACATATATACATAGGTAAGAGAAAGTAAAAAAATAGGTGATATTTTTCAATTATTGTATTAATATTTAGGGCCGATTGTTTCAATTCTTTCATACTTTATTTTGATCACGGGCAGAAGGGACCCAGTTGACTTAAAGTGAACCAACTAAGAGTTGCTTCAATTCTAGTTAACTAGCAAAATTATCCGACCGATAGCAAATCATCCAAATAGTAAACAACTTAACCTTCGAGATAAAAAAATAAATGAGTTTTTTCACAGCTAGCTGAGGTATAAGGAAAGTTTTGTGAAGTTAGTTTATAAAAATTATTAAAAATTAAATTAAATTTTTTAACAAAAATATAAAAATTTTCAAAAAAATAAATAAACATGAATTGTCTTCCTAATTTCAGCCTTATACCGAACTTGGAGTCTTAGCTAGTGAACTACGATCAGAACTCCTGTTTAATCATATGATTAGCTTAATTAGATGTGAAACGACTCGAAAGTCATACTCAACTAGCTTATCCGAGGGATAGTAAATTAAATAGAAGTGAAACAATCGGCCCTTATTAGTATAAATACTTTTTGTACTCTAGTGGCTGATTTTATTCAAAAGCTTTAATTTGCATGGCGGAAAGGAAACTAACTTAGGGGAAGTTAAAGCCAAAGTTGTTCACATGTTTTATTTGCTAATAGATTAATAGTTTGCTTTAGGTTGCGATTGTCTGCCATCTCGACATCGAATTTTTTAATAAATAGGAAAGAGAATAAAAAATATAATTACATTTTATCTAATTACTTTCTCTTATATATATATATGTTTATTTATAGAAATTATTGGTTTCATGTCAAAAATTCGATGTCGATATTTTGATGGATATATATGTTTTGAAGTCCAATGAGTCCAAAAAAGTGGTTTTCGCAACATGGTCTGTCTGTGTGTGTTTGTGAACAAAATATCTCAAGAACAAAGAACTAGGAGATTGAAATTTTATATTTTAGTTAGGCTGCTTCGCTCAGGGGCCCACATCTTGTGGGTACGTGGATGGGGACCACGAGCTGCCCGAGCTGGGACAGGCAATCCTTCAGTTCTTTGTATGTCTGTCCCTTCCTCTTTTCAACACGCGTCAGACCATGCGACGGGCCGGCCTGTCCTATTTCTTCTGGTCGCAAAAATGCATGGTAGGGTTGGAGGGAAAAGAGTGAGGTCCGCCGACCCCGCATCGCGGGAATGGGGCGAGGATTGAAGAAGAAGAAGAGTTAGGCACTCCGCTGGGACTTGACACGAAGCTTTTGAAGAAAATCAACCAAAAAGTACTAGTACTTTACTGATATACTTTTTCCAGTTATTTTCGATTTTCTCAAAATTCGCTCTAATAATTTTGATTAAAATTCAAAAATCAATTATTTTTTAGATGCTCTTTAAAATGTATATTTTTATTTTGATCTTGAATTCGTATGAAGACCACTTTACTCTTGTACTTCATAGAAAAGATAGTAGGCCGTAGTAACAAAATATAAATATTTTTCCATGTTTATAAATTTTACACCTTGAATCTTAATATATCAGCGGAAACTAAATATATGTCGACACAAAGAATCTGGTGTGACAAACATAGAACAGTTGTGTGCTGAGCGACCATTTTTATTTTTATATAAACTTTATTTCATATTATTGAATAAGATTCTGGGTGATTGTTTTAAGACTTTTGCACTTGCGTAGCCTCTTCAAACTAATGATTTAAACTTGTACAAAATCAATAATCCAGTCAAAACAAAGATTCCTGAATTTTATTATGGTCCTCTTTAGTCATAAATAAGTCACTCTTCCCAACTAAATTTCACAAATTTATCTCCCCCCTTTATTTTCCATCCACAAATTGAAATAAACAACCGAATGAAGAGACGAGTAGAACAGCTTTCGAAAATAAAATAGTTAAGGAGGTACATTTGTCGTTTGCTTGACAATAAGTTTGACATTGAAGAAATTAAAATACTTCGATTCCCTCACGATGTTTTTTTTTTTTTTATTCCCCTCAGCATTAATCAGAAGGCAGCTGACGCAAGTGCCATATTGGCAGTGATGAATTACATTTATTGGCTGATATTCGCATTGGGTGTTTATTTATGTCTGTGAACAAACCCTACGATGACCAAACTCACACAAACACACAGATTTCCTCCTAACCTGGATCAAATCTCAGATAACCTCCGACAACCTTTTGACCTCACCTCCTCTCGTAATTGAATCCTCACATAATTAGCCCGAGAGCACAATTCAACCTCCAAACTGCCAATTACTCTTTCTGTATTAAACTAAAATATTTACAAAACATACTGTTTTGGAAAATATGTAGTGAAAATTAATAGTTTTAACATAAAAAACTTTTGTATGTATCTAAAATTCGTAAATTATTTTTGAATACTGACCCAGGTCAAATTTAATTACATATCCATTTTTTTAGTAAATTTACTACAAAAAAGACTAACTTTTGTCAAAGGTTTTGTTACAAATTTGTACAAGATGAAAATATTTTTCAGATATTATTTTTGTAAGAGTTTTAAAAATATGCTCTTTTCAAAAATAATATCTGAAAAATATTTTCATCCTGTACAAATTTGTAACAAAATCATTGACAAATGCAGTCTTTTTTGTAGTAAATTTACTGACAAAAATGATGTAATTAAATTTGGTGTGTCACATGTGATGTTTTTTTGAACTATACATGAAGAAGTTTTTTTAGGTTAAAACTAATATTTTTGAAAAGAATATAATAATATAATATTTTAATAAAAAAAGTAATTTTGCAAATTTGATTCCTCCCCCTTAAGACTACGCCACCCTTCATATTTTTCGATGCTATATAATATGTTTCAATAGTCATTACTAGTTTTGTTACATGATGTATATTCAATGAACTCTGTTCATCATCTGTTCGTCCCAAAATTATAAAATTTTCTTAGAGATTTAAACTTTCGTTTGGAATAAAAATAAAAATACAAATAATAAACTTGATTATGTTTGTATTAATTATAAAATTAACACTTGGTGATATCATCCTCAGAAGTGAATTAAGAACGGTGATTTGACACAAGAGTAGCAAAATACATAATAAGTCTTAATTTTTAACTAATTAATATCTTGAAACATATATTCTAGTGTACTATTTGATTTTTAATTACAATATAAAAGAGACTTTCTTTTTTAGATTTTTCAAATAGTTTTTCAAATTCATCTCTAGTTTTTGAAATTTTTTTACCTGCCATAAAATTTTTTTAAAATTCAATTATGGAAAAATATTTAGCCTATATTTTGTTACCATGGCAACCATTTCACCTATCTTTCCTATTAAGGGAAAATCAAAGGCAAAATGAGAATATACATTTTAAAGAGCATCTAAAAAATAATTGATTTTTGAATTTTAATCACTTAAATAGTGTATCAGTAAAATACTAGTATACTTTTTGGCCGATTTTGTTCAAAAGCTTCGTGTCACGTGCCATGGGGGTCCCTAACTTAAATATAAAATTTCAACCTCTTAGCTCTTTTTGTTCTTGAGATATTTTGTTCACAAACAGACAGAGTTGCGAAAACACTTTTTTCACTCAGGGGACCTCATGTATATCCATCAAAATTTCGATAACGAATTTTTCACATGAAACTAATACTTTCTCTCTATATACTTTTTATACATATATAGGTAAGAGAAAGTTAAAAAAAAATAGATAAATAAAGAAAAATTCATTCTTAGTTCGGGTAATTCGTGCTCTTTGTTCACTATTAGCCTAGTAATTAATTCTAGTGTCACTAAACTATTTCTATTTAACTCTGACAGGATTAATTAATTAATCTTAGTATGATATTTTTTAAAGAGATTTAATCTAGGGGAAATCGTTAGAAAATAAATATATTTATCTTTTCTTTTTTCCCCCTTCTTAAACAAATTCCCACGTGGCACTGAATTCGGGGCAATGAAAGCACCCTTACCCCACCTCTAAAAAAAAATCCGAGAAGACATTGAGAAATGACATTCGCAGCCATAGAAATCAACCCCGAACCTTGGGACCCTCACCTGCGACCTTCGAACCACCAAGATCAAGAGACCTTCGCTAGGGTCATTTCCATTTAGAAATATCCATCAATCATGCAAAATTAAAAAAATGATTTGCTCTATTTAATTAATTGATTAAATATTATCAGAGGCCTTAAATTAATTAACGTTAACTCACTAGCTGCACAGGTTGCTTTCGGCTGATAGTTAGGCGCCCCTGTACCCCTTCGTTCTTTTATAAAATCATAAATATTTTATTTTTATTTATATTAACATAATACTATTAAACGACCAATGTACGTACGTAATATACAAAAAATTGTGCTAGGTCTCATTTTTGGGAAAATTCCATACCTATATACAAAATGTTCAAAATCGGCCAAAAAGTAGTTAGTAGTACTTTTATCCTTTTATTTGTTGATATTTCGATCCTAGTGAGATGGAATCTTCCTCAGTACAATCAACATATGTTTTGCAAATCGTCAACTACTTCCATCCAATATGACAAAATAGTTGAGCATTCCATGAACGCAATATTTTATAATATATTATAAATATCTACAAATAAACGGATAAAAATATTTATTTTTGGCCGACGGTCCTTAGAATTAAAATTGATTTTTTCTTACTGTCATCTACAAACAAGTAGTAGTACTTTACTAAAGTATTTTTTCAGTTTTTTCGAATTTCTCAAAATTTGATCTAACGATTTTGATTAAAACTCAGAATTCAAGAGCCAAAATAATTTGAAAAATCTAAATACTACATCAATAAAGTGTATTTCAGACAATTTTTACTAATATTCTTTTTAAAAGCCTCTAAAAAATAGTTGAATTCTGAGTTTTAATCAAAATCGTTAGATCAAATTTTGAGAAATTCGAAAAAACTGAAAATACACTTTATTGATGTAGTATTTCAGATTTTTCAAATTCATTTTCTGGCTCTTCCTTCCATAGAGCCAATGCTAAAATCCGTTAAATGTTATATTTCGATTCAAAAGGGGGTCCTCTTTTAAACTTAATTTTGTTATTTATATGCTTGTATTTGAATAATTACAAATAAATATATTTATTAAACATTTTCTTATATCTGAGTAAAAAGAAAAAAAAAATCAAATATTTTGTGGAGGGAGCAGACTGGATAACCTGGTTAAAGAACCCCTCCTCCTGTCATGTTGATACCAAAGATTTCATCCACCCTTCCTCCCAAAAAAAAACCGACTATCTCCTACGTCTAGGATGAACATATGTATAATATTGAAATTTAATTCTTATTATTCTAATAGAATTTAAAAACTAAACAGAGTGATATCGATTATTTTAAAGTAAAATTGTTAAAGTTCAAATTTCATTGATAAAATTTTTTTGCTTTCCTAAATGAATTAGCGCTGTCCCGCTATTTGTTTCTAGCTTTTCATGAATCACTCCCTGCCCATTTGTCACGGATTTTTTACACAGATTTTTTTTTTTTTGTACAAACGTTTTTTTTTTTTTTTTGTCAAAAGTGTAACGAATTCTTTCTCAAGAATCTATAAAGAAATTCGCCATTTTTTGTAAAAGGTTTTCTGTTTCTCTCTCTTCTTCCGGTCTTTTTGTTTCTCAACATTGACAGACGCTATAACATCCTAGAATGAAACTTAAAGAGAACGGTTATAATAAGATATTAAAATATGCGTCTTCGTTGCATGATGTCTCAAGTTAATACTAATTCAGAGATTTGCCCTGAATTTAAAACAATTTCTTCAAGATTATTATAACTGTTTGTTGTTTCACAATTTTATAAGCATTTGGTTTAATAATATTTTATATATCATATTCTGTTAGGATAGCAATCTATTTTTTTATAATACAAAAAATTTTTAAGAAAAGTAGGAAATTTGTATTTGTATTGAAGACATTTTAAGGATCTTTTTCGTTTTTTTTTTTTTTTAATGAATTGAATTAATTAGAAATTGGAATATTATTTTAAAATAACTAATTAAAAAATCTTATAAACTAATTATCTGAAAAATCCAAAATAAATTCTTTTATGAAAATTTAAAAAAATTTTTAAATTTAAAAATAATAAATCTAATGTGAACTTTCTCTTATCTTCAGTTGTGTTCTGTGTTTGTCACACCAAATTTTTTCCCCCCCCCCCCCCACGTTAAAAAACTAACTAACAAAGTACATAAGTAAAGTACTAGTACTTTTTGGCCGAATTTGTTCAAAAGCGTCGTGTTATGTGCCAGGGCCATACCTAATTTAAATCTCAATTTTCAACCCCCTGGCTCTTTTTCTTCTTGAAATATTTTGATCACAGACAGACAGATTTTTTTGGACTCAGGGGACCTTAAAACGTGTTTTAATCAAAATCTCGACATGAAACCATTACTTTCTCTATGCTAATATATAGCTAAAAGTAAAAAAAATTGTTGTATTTCCTCTACCTTATTAAAAGAATATTTCCCTTATTCATTCTATAATTTTTTGATACCAGCAAGGTCAAATGGTTCGCCCTTAAGGCTACAATCGATAGCTAATCAAGATTGATCTGGGAGATCATTCACAATGCTTAGGATATTGTCTGTCTTGAATGTCTCGAATGTAAACATGATTCTAGGTGCGTTTCTATGGCGATAATTGATGATTTTCTGACGGGGCCAGAGAGACCCTGGCCCGGGTAAAAAAAAACCCTGCTGGACCCCAAGGGTGTCAACTGCCACGGGAGATCCTGTCAAAAGTCCCACCGACTGATCTATCAACCCTAAAATACCAAAAAACAACAACCTTGCCCTCTTTTGACTAGAGAAATAAGAAAAAAAATAACAAATTATTCACTGTGCATATACCAGAAGCAAATATAACATACATGATTAAATAATAAAAATGAATAGTAATCCATGGGGAAGAACAACAGCTTTTGGATTGATTCTCTCCTTTTTATTCTTTCTTTTTAAAGTGAAACTTTTATTTGATGGCCTCAAATTTTTTCTCTCTTTTACCTTTACCTTTTAAAATTAAAAACGTTACAAGCCATTACGGAAAGTTGAAATTTGATATATATGACGAATTATAAAAATATAATTGTGAGATTTAATTATTCAATTTTTAAATTGATAAAATATAATTTTTAAATAATTTAAAATCTTGAATTACTAAATAAATATTGTTCTCAGTTTTTAACCTGCTTCTATTGATTTCCCATTATCAATCCCATTTTCCAATTATTAAGTTAAAATTAAAAACGCGATTTTAATACCCTTAATTGAATAATATTCTGAAAATTCTCAGTTAAACGCCTAAAATCCGAAAAAAGTTCCACGTGCATCGTGGTTTCATAAAACCACACAATGATTTTTTTTGTTCCTTACTACTAAAACATTTAAGGCCTGTTGCTTCACTTCAAATTAACTAGCTATTCCTCGGATAAATTATTAGTTGACCATGACTTCAGAATTTTTTCACATCTAGTTTTATTAACGTACAAAAAGTATTTATTTTGATTAAAAGTCATAAATCAATCAATTTTTAAAAGATGTATTCTCATTTTGCTCTTAAAATTGTTTAAAGCACCATTTTACTCTTGTACTTAATTTATTTACATAAGTATATTTGGATAAACTCTCGTAGATATACTGTATTAGGTGTGAGATCCCATCCCCTTGGATGTATTATTTTATTTTTTATGCATTGCCTCTAGGCAGAGTTTACTGCTAACTGTTAGTTAAATGAATTCAGAATTTTGTTAACCATTGCTTTTTACAGGTTTGATTATATCGCTAATAAAAATGAAACAACTAAATAATTCTTAATTTTTAATAATTTTATAAATTTGAAAATTTAATTCTAAATTGATTTATTTTTTTATGCAACAATGCATTTTTTAAATAACGTGTAAATACGTGTTTCATCTGTCAATCTTTCAGTGCACTAATTTAATGTTTTTTCCATCACCTTTCAGATGGAATAACAATATTTAAAGCTCTGTGCTTTAACTATAAATTCCTAAAGAAAAAAAGACTATATTTAAAAAAAAATATTTTCAAGAAAATAAGGCACTTTTAAGATTTAAATTGGGAAAAAATATTTCTGAAACTCATTTTAAAAATATTTTTTTCATAAGGTTTCGGGGATTATTTCGCGGCCCTGTAAATACTATAAAAACTTTTTTTAAAATATACTGCACAATTTTTTTTTTGTTTTGTGTCATATTCTCGAAAAAACAATTCTTTATAAAAATTTGTTCCCATTAAAAGCGAGGATATTATTTTAGTTTAAAGAAAATATTGAAGATGAAAATTTATCATTTATATATATGCTAATTGAAATCCATTAGAGCTTATGCTGGTTGAATATTAGAAACATATAACAATGTCAGTATTAAAATGGACAAATGAACTCGGCTAATGGAGTTTGGGAAATCCTCGGCTTGATTACTATTTAGATTAATTGAATTGAAAAGGTCCGAGGCCTGTCGCTGGCTCTTTCCAGACATTAGATTCGTTTGATGGATGATCACCTTCTCGGTTGCTTATGCCGAGTTTTTGCCCGGCAATAAAAAAAAAAAAAAAACCGGCCCGGGGGGCGATCCCCCGCAAGGTGGCATCGTCTTCGAGTTAACCCCGTGTTTCACACCTTAACAATAACACGTTTCGACGTGGCAGCGCGGCCTATTCTTCAGTAGATTTAAAAATGACCAATAGTTAATCTCCTTCAGACAGGAGAGAGACGCTCGGGTGAGAAATTAACCAAAGCTTAATTGAAGGAAAAAAAAAAAAAAAAAAGCGCCTGATTCGCTCCGACAACTCGCAGCTGCCTCGCTTTGCTTCCACTCAATTAAACACTCGATGCCCTCTAGATATTCAATACTAAGGACATATACTCGTCTTTTTTATAATGTTTACAAAATATTTTTTTTTTTTTCTTTTTGAAATCAATCTTTCAGAAATTTATCTTTGAATAAATAAAAAATATAGTTCTAGTTCTAACTATATAGTTAAGGAATTAATTTTTGTGATAACATATATCGAAAATTAATTATTTTTATATATACATTTTGTAGACGGACTGAGACATTAAATATATATCTCGAAACGTCTCCGCAGTCGATAAGCTTTTTATTCGCCTGCCTTTATTTAAATAAATTTTAAAGCCCAGAGTTCGCATCCCGTCCTAAACAAAAAATATTTATTTCAATTGAATTGGCTAGGCTTATCAATTGGAATAAATAGAGAGAAATCTATTTATATAATTCGCTAATGTTCGTCTGTCTGTCCGTCTGCCACGGTCTATTTGGGCAACTTTCCGTTGGAATTTTGAAACGAAATTTTTTATGTTTAAACTGGATCTTCTAGGGATTACAGGAAAATTATTTTCATCCCGAAATTCCTATAACTTTTACTTTCTCTTACCTATGTATATATGTAATATATATATAGAGAGAGAAAGTATTGGATTCATGTCAAAAATTCGATGTCGAGATTTTTTAAGTTATTAATTCCTAAAGTTACGATTTCTCCTATAGGAAATGTATAGAGGAATATTTATGTATTCTTTCCATTTGTGTATTCTACAAATTCTCAACATCTTCAGTACCTTAAAAACAAATAATTTTTACAAATACTGCACAACGATTTAGAAAATGAACATTTGAAGGTGTCATAAACCGAAACATTTGTGTAAGGGCCTTAATGTCAACCTAATAAAAATTTTAAAGAAATTTTATTAAATTAATTAATTAAAAAATATTAATTAATAATTAATTAATTAATTAATAAAAAAATTAATTTAATTTAAAGAAAGTGCCGAAAAAACAACATCTGACATTGAAGATTGGAATATAAATCTGTGATTTTTAAAATTTATGGCTACGTTTCTACGTAGATTTACATATGTGTTTAAATGTTAATATAAATTTAATTTGCTCCTCCCCCTTGAAATAACGTCTCTGTGTATAGGAATTGTACCAAATTCTCATCAAATTAAAAAAAAATTCAACTCTAAAATCTCGAAAATATCCAGATACAAAGCAAGTATTTTATTAAAATAATTAATTTTGTTAGCGAAATTTAATACTTCGATAAACCTGTCACGTTTAAAAAAAAAAATTCGAATTTTTTATAAATAATCAAATTTGAACGGAGCTGGCTGATGGGCCACCCTGTATGCTAGAAAGGAGCCCTCCTGCCTCCATGATAGCCTCTCAACCTAAGCTATTAATAATAAACCTTCAAAATTTGATGGGCATTTCTCTCTCCCATCTCAGGCGAACACCGAACATCAAAACTCTCGCTCTTTCTCACTCACAAGACAAATCTCTTTAATTCTTTACAGATCCCCAATTCAATCTTTTATAAACTTATTAAGAGGTTTAATATGAACACCCGGAGGCGTTCATATTTTATTTCTGATTCATCAATTCATCAATAAACAAAATGAGGCTGGATGAGAAAGAAATTATTATTCGATTATAATGAGTTCAAGGAAATTTTTTGCAAATCTTTAATATTTCCCTAACAAGATTTAAAATATCTATGATGAAGATTTTAAATATAGTCAAAAGCCTTTTTACTTTCTCTTACTTATATATGTATATATAGTGAGAAAGTATTGCGATGGTGTCAAAAATTCGATGGATATACACTTTTTGAGATAAAAAAAAGTGAGTCCCGCAAATTAGTCTGTCTGTGATTTAAGGCATTAAGAAAATGAGCTACGAGGTTGAAATTTTATATTTAAGTTAGCTTCCCTCTCGATCAGTTAAAATAAGCTTTTAAACAAAATCGACCAAAAAGTAGGCCTACTAGTACTATACTGAAGTACTTTTTCAGTTTTTTCCGAATTTCTCAAAACCTGGTCTAACGATTTTGATTATAGTTTTTAAATCAACTATTTTTTAGATGCTCTTTAAAAATTATATCAGTAAAATATTTTGTTTGGAGTACAGTTTACTAATGTGGACGCATTCGTATAACTCAGCGCCATTTATGATAAGCAAGTGGTCAAGTTTGGAACTAAGGTTCTAAGGGAAACTAAATATATCTCGACACAAAAAAAATTTGGTGTGACGACACAGTACCTTCCGTAATCAAATGTTGTGTGCTGTGCCTTAAACACACCAGATTTTTTTGTATAATTTAAAAAGATGATTAAAAGTGAAATAAAAATCCTCCCATTAAAGTCTGTAGGATGTCTCTCTAAGTTCGGAAAATCCTTCTTCCTTCCCCTTTTTTCATCCTTTTCGATGGGCTTAAATAATTGGAAGAAAGTAGATTCGTTAATAAAAAATACCGCAGCTTGTGAATAAAATAAAATAAGAGAAAAATATAAATAGATCTGTAATCAGAGAATTTAAAAAAACTTTTATTTTATTTAATACACTTATTTTAATCAATAAGATTGCTAGCAGGTTTACTTGTAATCTTCTATTCTGGTAATCGGAATTTTGAAATAAATATTACAAAATATTTTAATGCCTGCCGACTGACATTGCAAATATTGACAGTTTCGGTTACTCAATGATGATGGTTCTTTGATTTACCGAAACTGTTAACGTTTTTTGATTGAGCGAAACTGTTAACATATCGCCAGTCCTCATTAAAATTTTAAATATTTTGTAATATTTATTTAAAAATTCCGAAGACCAGAATAAAAAATCACAAGTAACCTTCTAGCAATCAATATACGAGGGCTATTCGGAAATTAAGTAAAAAAATGTTTTTGAAGCTAATTTTATTTTTACCTAAAAATACATCTCTTAAACTATTTTTCTACCTAGTTTCCATCAATGATCAAACACTTTGCTGGAGACCAGTTTTTGTAAACCATCTGTAAAGAAACACCCGCCAGTATCAATAGCCACAATTCCACAGCATTTTTCATCTCATCATCAGATCCAAAAGACTTGCTTGCCACCTAGCTCACGCTTCAGGAGGAAGTGGTAGTCGCTTCAGGAACAACTGCCTCCCGCTAAGACAAGTGTTTGAACATTGGCGGAAACTATGTTGAAAAATAGTTTAAGAGATGTCTTTTCATGTAAAAATAAAATTAGCTTCAAAAATATTTTTTTACTATTTTTTATTTTTCAAAACTACTTATTTTAAGGATAGCTCTCGTATATTTGACTTAGGCTGTTTCCACTATATAATAAAACAATAATAGGCTGTTTCCACTATATAATAAAACAATAATTGTCGTGAAGAAGGTCGATGATTAAAAATTAATTTATTCTTGTATACTAATTAAATTCTACAGCCGTGAATTGTTTTTCTGAACATGTCCTAATCGTCAGCATATCACTAGCTGCACTCACTCTTCTACATACAGGCTAAATAAAAACTTGAAATAGTATTCTTAGAGTTGCTAATTAAAGCTCTAAGGTGAGGGTGGGAGGCAATGCGCGATCCATCGGCAGCAGGACTATTGCCATTAACGTAGGCATAAGTGCTGGCAGGGTCCCGAGGGAAGAACAGGCTCACCTCGGCTATTACCATATTAATTTCCTCCTCCCGCCTCTGCAAACTGGCGATAAAACATAGCAATTAGCGGCATAAAGGAGGGGAGTCTTCTTGGTCTCTTGCCTTCTTTGCTTCCTTGCCTCCTTGCCTCGTTTGCCTCCTTGCTTTGCCTTATCGCTCGTTTGCTGGCCGAGTCGCGGACATTTCGCAAATTTATTCGCGCACAACACCACCATGATTGATTGTTTATTAATTCATTCGTGAGAAAATTAAAACATCGTTTGCTTTCAGCCCCTCCCCTTCCTAAGGGTAATTAATTATCAAAATCCTACAAAGCAATTTTAATAAACACCCGAGAGCATAATTGCTTAGATAAGAAAATATTATTATTATAATAAATGCATACGTTCAAAGATGAAACAATTACTTAAAATGGAAATCTTCTTAAGTTGAGTAAAAGCAGCACGAAATAAACAAATCCAAAGAATCAAAAATTGATTTAAGCAAAAAAATGTATACTAATGTTTTTTTATATGATGGTCTACCTACAGGAAATGTATTTCATTCATTCATTTATTTTCATTTTGAATGGCCTTAGATTAATGTCCATTTGGCCAGCTTTCAAAATGTATTTTGATTAGTCAAAATTGTCATAGAAATGACGAGGAATTGTTTATCTGCTGGTTGTTTTTATTCCAATTTATTGAAAGAAATAGTGCCTTAGAAAAAAGAGGATTGCTACGACATTGTCAAGAATGACTTAAATTTATAATAATATAAATGTTAGTATTCAAAAAGAAAAATTGGAAATAAAAAAATATGGTGTGACTGGTCTCACAGCACTTTACCTTCAGTAATTGAAAGTTGTGTTCTGTGATAGTCACACCAGATTTTTGTGTCGACATATATTTAACTTCCGACAGTACGGTACATTTGAATTCAAGATGTAAAATTTATAAACATGAGAAAATATGTACTGTTACTATGGCAACCATTTCTCCTGTTTCCTATGAAGTACAAGAGTAAAGTGTGCTTCGAAAAATTTCAAGGGCAAAATGAGAATATACATTTTAAAGAGCATCTAGAAAATAATTGATTTTTGAATTTTAATCAAAATCCTTAATGAGAATTTTGAAAAAATCGGAAAAAAACTGAAAAACTACATCAGTAAAGTACTAGTATTCTTTGGCCGATTTTGTTCAAAAGCTTATTTTCAGTGGGGTGCCGATCCACTTTTTTGGACTCACGAGACCTCAAAAGGTTTTTGAGCTCGACACGTATTTTTGACATGAATTCAATACTTTCTATTTAGTCTATATATTAAATATATAGGTAAGAGAAAGTCTTTATTGAAAAGTGGCCTATACATTTTACAAATAAAAAATGTTCATTAATTCTGATTATACTTTACATTTGCTCGGTTTTACTTGCTTTACTTGGATGGTAGGCAACCCAAACGACCAATTCACTAATCTTTAATTGCATCACGTGGGCTGTCTGCTTAAATTAATTATATGAAAAATCAACAATATCAATATCATTAAAAAGTTTGGTGCTAATCTAATTTCAGGGAAACTTTTCAAATTTAAACTTTTTTTTTGTCTTAAAAACTGGATTAAATATTTATAGTTCATTAGAGACATTTTAGGGACTTCGTAAAATTATATTGATGAAGGTTCTAGCTATATTTTTTGTGTCATAATTTGTTAGGAGATTAATTTGATTAGAATTCCGATGATACAAATTTTTTAAGAACTAAATACCAGGTATATACCGGTATCTAATTTATATTAAACTAATATATTATATCAATATTTGTCTATGATTTTCAAATTTAGTTTTTATTTTTTCTTACTTATATATAAAAATATATAAAGAGAAAAAGTATGGGATACATATCAAAAATTCGATGTCGAGATTTGATGGACTTGTTTTGAAATCCCCTGAGTTCAAAAAAGTGAATCTCGCAAAAGAGAAGTTATACCAGTATAAATTTTTTACTGGTTACTATTATATTGAAATTTCTATATCTTTAACCAAAAAAAGCAAAATTACCATAGACTCTTCTTAAATTTGCCGGCAGTCCTGTTTTATATACCGTTTTTTTTCGGGGCGGCAAAACTCACCGAAACAAAAGACGCCGAGAAAATCTCCCTGAAAGGAAAAAGTCACTGCGAACTGAATAGTTTCTGACCGAAGCAAACTGAACCGAAACGACACTAGTAACAAAACAAATAGTGCGCGCAAAAGATTCGATCCTTGCGTTACGTCATTTCTCTATTTTTGTTTTGTTTCGGCGAATTTTACCAGAGCCATTTTTTTTATCTGCCTATTACCTCATAACTGAGAGTTTCTTATTAATAAATAAATTAACAAAATTTGTAAAAAGTTGTATTATAAACTAAAAAGGTGTTAAATGTTTACAAATATTAATTGTGATAAACAGCACATGTTTTGTGATCTCTCAATGGAAAACATGAGCCTAAATGACGACTCCATCTCTCAGGCACCTGACATGTCTCTGGCTGTGCTTATGATAATGTATTATAATTCCTCCGGGTCATCGAGATGTCAACTTTTTGCTTCGAAAGGAAGTCCAGAGGCCGAAGGCCAGGACAGCAATCACTATACTATAAAAAGGTCCACATGACGAGAAACCATTCAATGCAAATAGGCTTTTTACTCGTCCAATTTTTATTCTTCTAATACGACTGCTTGGTTTCTCTGGCGAGATAAACGAACTCTCAAACGAGCTTCACTCATCCCCTATGAGTTATCTAGTAACAGCAATCTATATATTATCAGACTAAAAAAATCTTCAAAGGGTTGGTTTGTTTTTTTATGGATAAATAATAAAATTGAGACATACTACTTAATTTGGTAAAAATAAAATTCTATTTCCCTCAAGGGTTACAATTCAAAACTCTTATTTATTTCATTATTATTAATACTTATTAAATAGGCCTAAAACATTCGGAAAAATGTCTCTGAGTAATTCTTCAAGGTAATTTAAGATATCATATTTATAAACATAGAAAAATAATAAAGATTGGGAAAGCCTGGTGTAGGTATTGAAAAATAATAACGGTTCCCTTCTTTAGGACTAAATCCACATTAGTCCTGAAGAAGGTAAGCGTTCAGATTCCCGAAACGTTGACTGTATAGTGTTAATAAGAAGGCAGAAATGAGAGATGCAGCTAAGGTTATTTTTTTATTCATTTAATTCACACAGCTGACGTTTCGGTTCCGTGTTTGAACCATTCTTAGAGCTGGCGAAAGGTCATTATGAAAGTGTCATAGTGGATTTTATACATTGTTGAACAACTCTTATATAATAATAAAAATAATAAAAAAATAAAATCCGCTATGACTTTTGGCCAGCCAGCTCTGAGAATTACATACATTTTTGAACAATTGTTGAACATTGTTGAACAACTCTTATTTAATAAAATATATGTATAAAATCCACTATGACACTTTCATAATGACTTTTCTCCAGCTCTGAGGATGCATCTCTCATTTCTCCCTCTTCTTATTAATATAACATCTCAGCAATAAATTGATTTTGTGACTGTATAGTGGAATTAAATTTTGTCCTGAATTTACCTCTATAATAAGCATTATTATTTCTTAGAAAAATATTTATATTTTGTTACCATGGCAACCGTTTTTCCTCTATTTCCTAAGAAGTATACAAGAATAAAGAGTTCTTCAAACAAATTTGAGGGCAAAATGTGAACATACATCATCTTATAAAAAAATTGATTTATCAATTTTAATCAAAATCGTTAGAGCGAATTTTGAAGAAATCGAAAAAAAAAACTGAAAAAGTGCATCAGTAAAGTACTAGTATTTTTTGGGCGATTTCGTTCAAAAGTTTATTTTCACGCCCCTTTTTTAATTTATCAACTACTTTAATTGTATTATTTCATTAATTCGCAATTAAATTAAAAATTATATTTCTTCACCTTTATATCGTTGTTAGATTCATCTAAGTAAAGCATCGCTTTTGTTGTTTCTAATCTGCTTCACATTATTTCGCTCGGAAACATAAAAGCAGTACGTTGTTTTCTCTTTGTGGATATATCATTTAAAGTTGACTTACTTTGAAAGTAGAAGTATTATAATTCCGGAGTGTGTCTGTGTGCGTATCTGTATCTCGACTCGTTAGATTCGTTCTTTGGCTCGCGAATCTCTTTTAGTCAAAGACAAATGATAAACAGAGAGCAGAGCCGTGTGTCTGATCTACATGAATAGATCTTTAAGTTGGAAGGTAGAGAAAGAGAAAGAGAGAGGGGGAAGAAAGCCTTTTGCGAGGTACTCGAGTGGAGTTCCATAAAAGCAATCGTCGGCGTCAATCTGCAAATCGCGAAATCGCGAGAATTGAGTCGACAAGAGAGTAAATAGAGCGACTCTCTTTTGTCCCGGCTCCATTACGTGTTAAAACTTTAAAAGTCGCTTTGTACCCAAGGTAAGGTTCGCAAATGCGACGGCTGCTAACAAATGCGAGGGACGGTCCCGAATTTTGAACAGGCTTCTTCCCACCCACTTAGAATTGGACCAATATCCAATTGGACACAAACTGTTGCGTGAAATTTAATAAAGAAATTTTATTAGACAAAAGCAGAAATGGATATGAAAAAACATGGGGGGGGGGAGGAAATTTACTAATAATAAGTATGCGAATTACGTGGCTGGAGTGACACCTCGGAATTTCCTTTTATAAAAAAAAGCAAACCTATAAAAAAAATCTGGTGTGACTGATCGCACAGAACCTTCGGTAATCGAAAGTTGTGTTCTGTGCTTGTCACCCTATATTTTTTTGTGTCGAGATATATTTAGTTTCCGCTGATATATTATAATTCAAGAGGTAAAATTTATAAACATGAGAAAATATTTATATTTTGTTACCATGGCAACCATTTCTTCTATCTTTCCTATGGAGTACAAGAATAAAGTGGCTTTTAAACAATTTTGAGAGCAAAATGAGAATATACATTTGAAAGAGCATCTAAAAATAATTGATTTTTAAATTTTAATCAAAATCGTTACAGCGAATTTTGAGAAAATCAAAAAAACTGAAAAAGTACATCAGTAAAGTATTAGTACTCTTTGGCCGATTTTGTTCAAAAGCTTCGTGTCACGTGCCAGAGGTGTGACTAACTTAAATATAAAATTTCAATCTCCTAGCTCTTTTCGTTCTTGAGATATTCTGTTCATAAACACACAGACACACACAGACAGACAGACAGACCATGTCGCGATCAGGGGACCTCAAAACGTGTATATCCATCAAAATGTCGACATCGAATTTTTGACATGAATCCCAATACTTTCTCTCTATATATGTTACATATATACATAGTTAAGAGAAAGTAAAATAATCAATTTCTTTTTGCTAACAAACACATGAAGGCCTATACAAATTCGGGCTTGACTTTCTCGTATACTCTAAAAACCCATTTTTGGAATTATGTGTGTTTGTATGTGAATACGATTACTTAAAAACCCAAGATGAAATTTGGCATATAGCTACTTCGTTCATTAAAATTCAAGATCTGTATCAACTTTTAGTTTAAAATAGTGTAACATAAAAATCAAAATTTTTGAAAAAACTTATTAGGTTTGCGTTTTTAAGTAATCGTGTTCACACATACAGCTATAATTCGAAAAATTTGTTTTCTTTAAAAATTCGATTCCAAGTAAATTTCAAAAATTTATGGCTGAAGTAAGTTCGAAAAATTTAAATGGGAGGAGAGTTTATGTATAAGCCTACAGTAGAGTACATATTGAAAAAAAATTATTTACGTATAAATAAGCTTGGAACAAATCTTTCTTCTCTATATATAAAAAAAAATACTCTGCTATTTTTAAAGAAGCTCGTCCATCAGATAGAAAACATCGATTCCAAATGTGCCGGAACGAAAACATAGAAATAACGGGGGAAGCAAGAGGAAAATTGCTAGAAAAAATAGGTAAACATATAAGAAAGATGGAAGTTTGTTTTAACAAACTTTGAATATTCACTTAACTAAGCGTAAAGTTGAATGAAAATGGATTATTTCTATTTCGACCGACATAACGTCCGGCCATCGTCAGTATAAAAATATGAATTGATGGAGAGCTCATACCGTATATCAAAAAGATTCCGTTCAGTGGAAGCTAAGAAAATCGTGGCTTGCGATAAATAAATTTATTTACCCTCATTTGTACCGCTCCGTGGTGCTTCTTATGATCTCTTTCATACAGATTACCCCCCCCCCCCCCCTCCCATCCCTCCACACCGAAAAACTCCTCTGGATCCGCCCTTGCCCCAAAATTGCACGCATACATCCACGAACATAAAGATTTTTTTGCCCTGGGTCATTATGGCCTTAAACGTAAAGATATATAAAAAAAGGATTTCATTTTTAAAGAGAAATTTTATTTTAAATTTTATATTTTTATATATTCTAAATTCGAATATTTCTAAAAAAATAAGTGCTGAAAAGTCATCACTCAGGGGCTCACTTCTAGTGAGTACGTGGATAGCGACCACGAGTTACCCGAGCTAAGACTGGCATTTCTTCCTTTCCTTTATGTCAGCCTTTTTTCCCTTTTCCATGTCAAGCGGGACGGCTTTCTTTTTTCTCGGTCTGATATTTCTTTATAAATTAATTTTGCCGACCCCAAATTGGGATAAGGCCAAGATAGAAGAAGAAGTGTGCCAAAAATGAAAACATCCTTATATTATATTACATATAACATGTTTATAGTCCAAGAAAGTAAAATTTATTTTATTTTCATAGAATTAATACAAAATTTTGTAATTGACGGTATTTCGCGCGGAGAAGAGTTTGTCCCCATCATTTAAACGAGCGCCATATTAATTCATCAATTTAACCAAATTCCACAGCTGCACTCAAGCCACACTCAATCTTGAAATCATAACCTATATATTCGTTTGAAAAACAAGATGGTTAATCCAATGATAACCATTTGACCTCGTGAGCCAGCCTCGACATGTCTCGCTCCTCTACTGAGGAGAGGCAACACCCTGCAGCTGCCTTCTTTTTTTTTTTTTTTTTTTTTCTTACTTTCAACAAGCAGCGATACCTTCTTTAGTCGAGGAGAAGCATTTAGTCTATCCTAGGCAGCGAAAGGAATAACATCTCAGTCAATCCCTCTGGCTCTTTCTCTCATAATGGTATAAATCAAAAAAATATCTTTCAGAAATATATTATTGAATATTTTAGAGATGGTTCTTTTTTAAGGGGCTTCAGGAGGGCACATTGAATCTTTAGTCCAAAACTACTGAGGCATTTTAAAGTATATTTTTATACGATTTTTTTTTTTAATGATTAAAATTCGTGAGCATTTTACATAATAGAATGCTTTTTTAAAATTATAATTTATTAAAAAATATTTTTTTTATATTTTTGGAAAAAAAAAAAAAAAAAAACTATTGTGATCATTAATATCCAACCTATAATAATTAAATAAAGTGTTGACCAAGTCAAAAATAAATTTCGAATTTATTTAAAAATTAACGGCTAAATAGTTCAGCATTCATGCAAGAGATGGCAGGCTAGTCTAACAGCCGGCATTATCAGATCTCTTATAAGCCTATATTTTATTTTAAAATATTTTTTTTTTTATTTTGTATTTTAATAACTTTACACATTTTTTTATCTTGCACGATAAATAATTAACAACCAAAATATTTATATATTAATTGTCATTCATGAATTTTTCATGATTTCAATTTGATTGTTTTCAACCAGGCATGGAATTTCTATTTCCAACTTAGCAAAAACTTTTTTTTTATCGTATTAATAATTTATTTATAAAAGACTAATTCAATTACCTTTTTTTTTAATGATAATCCCAGAGATATATCTCGATAATAACAAGCATCAATATTTTTTTTTAATTTGCAAGAGAATAATTTGTTATTATAAAGAGTCGGCAAACTTTTATTAAGTAAGAAATTGAGGTTTGAATCGGGAAAAAGTTGACTAAAGAAGAATAAAAATGCAAATGTGTTGATAATTAACAAGATATAAGGAGGTATTCTGAAGTGAAAAAAAAATGCAAATCGATTCGCTTTAGATGAAGTAGAACACTCGTGATAAGGTGTATGGTTTATTCATGGAGCTGCAATGTAAATGTTCACTTTGGCGAAATTAATTGATAATAAAAAGCGTCGGCTCTTATCTCTGTTGATTGAAAAACAACCTGAACAAACAATCAAGACGAATATGTGAGACAGCTTCGGAAAATAATTCTGAAATTAAAATTTAACAATTAAATTTTGAATGGTAAAAAAGTGAAAGAGAAGAGAGAAGAACTTGACCTTTCCAATTGCTCGTAGTCAGAGAACTATTTTTAGACATGCTGAGGCAGTATCAATGTATCTGTAGTTTGTTTAATATTTATCTTCATTAATTAAAACTACTTAGTATTTATTATGAAGTTGTCTAGTCTTCTATTTGATTTATAGATTTAAAATATTTTTGAAGCCAAAACTTTATTTGAATTTGAGGCTTTCACAATTGCTATCATTAATAAAAGAATTTTGTTTTCGTTTTAATTGTGGTACTGTACAATTCAGTTAAGATTACAAAGATCATTACAGCCGTAATTCAAATGAGATTATCACAGATGTAATCCTACACTGTTAAAAATTTTCAAGGGATATTCATAAACATGTATAGGAAGTCTGTTACATATTATGTTTATGAATTTTGCTTTTGGGTATATGAAAAAGTTCATAAACCAAAAATGAACTTTCATAAACCCAATTTATTAAGAGTTTCATAAACGGGTTTATGAAAAATGTAATACACTATTTAAAAAAAAAAAAAAACCGCCTCTCGAGAGATTTGAACTCGAGCTCTTGTTTTCTTCTCTTCACATCTATGACGCATTATCCCTCTCAACCACCTACGTTGTTAAGAATATACTTTTTAAGCTACTTAAATTTAATTCATATTTTTTTTTCTTAATAAGAGTATATGAAAAACGATTGAAACTTCATATTTTTTTACAGTGTAACTGAATTGTATCTGAAGAAGGTCACAGAATGAGTGGCCGAAACGTTGTAATTTTTACAAATAAACCAAAACCGAAAACAAAATTATTTTATTAAAAACTCTATTGTTGATATGTTTTTGAAATGAATTTGTCTAAGTAATTATATACTAGGTATACAGTATATTACTTGCCACTTATTGTCCTAAGAGCAAGTAGAAGTGGCTTTAAGGAACTTTTCTATTCGTTTTTTTTTTTTAATGAATTAAAATTTTCTTAATATAACCAATTAAAAAATTATGATAATTTTTAATCTATTCAATAAAAATAAAAAAATTATATTTGAAAATTAAATTTTTTTTTTTTTTTGCTTTTAAAAAATTTATCAATTATGAATTAATTAAAAAGTGAAACTATTAATTAAATAAATAAATTAGGATCTCATTTTATTTTGCATATATTTCGACGCCTTGACATTATCAGTACAAAAATACGATTGTGATTAAAATTCATTAATAAATTATTTTTTAAATGCTCTTTAAAATGTATGTTCTCATTTTGCTCACAAAATTGTTTGAAGCACACTTTACTCTCATACTTCATAGGCGATATGGTTTCATGGTAATTTAATTTAAATATTTTCCCTTGTTTATAAATTTTACATCTTGAATTCTAATGTACCGTACTACCGGAAACTAAATATATGTCGGCACAAAATTCTGGCGTCAAAGTTCAAGGGTTCGCATCCTGTCCCAGGCAAAAAATTTATTTCAATTGAATTGGATACCAAACATTTGAAATAAATAGGGATGGAGTCTAAATGGCTTCAGATGTCGAAAACAAACATAAACAAATTAAAAAAAAAAAGTGTGAAAAGTACAGAACATAACTTTCAATTGGGACCAGACATTTTTAAGAATATAAACTTGAAACATGTCTTTTTTCCATTATTTAGTCCTAATATATGTACTAACATATGCTCAGAGGCCCACATTTTGTGGGTGCGTGGATGGCGACCACGAACTACCCGAGCTGGGACTGGCAGTCCTGTTCTTTACATGTCTGTCCCTTCTTCTATATTTTCAACAGGCGTCAGACCGTGCTCCGGGCCGGCCTGTTCTATTTTTTCCGGTCGCAAAAATTTATTCCGTTATAAGGCTAAGAAAGAAGAAGATATGTACTAACATATTAATTTGATTCTATTTTTGAAAATGTATATTATGTTCTGATTCTACTTTAAGATTTAATTAATGATAGGGAAAGGTATTTGTGTCATTTTAGATTTGTAATCAGATCCGAATATTTATGACTACCGATAGGAGATTTATAAAAGAATATTCCCCCCCCGAACTAACATCATTTATTAAACGCCACCTCAAACTTTAGAGCTATTTAACGTCTAGAAATCTAAGAAGATAAATGACAATTCGCGAAACTGACCAGTTGCAATCTGTCCTCTCTGAGTAAGCGTGTCAATTTCCCTTTTCGTGGTCACCAGTCGTAAACCCCGGAGTTTTTATTTTTAAGGGTGGATTTTAGGCCAGGTGCCTGGAAACATTCCCATGACCAGAGGAACAAATTCACAAAACACACACACACACATACATCCCCAAAGTGGAGGGGGGACTCTAAACACATTCGCAGGTGTCAATAGGCAAATCCGCTTTTTATTTAATGAATCTAAATCAATCCAAGTACACAATGATTTTTTTTTTTTTTACTTTTTTTTTTGATTAATGGTGACAATTTTTCTGCAGTCGGAAACCGTAAACTATATTATGCGTGTGAAGCGTGGTGGTGGGGGGTGGGGCGTAATCAATAGGGAGAAAAGGGCGGAATGTAATCGATACCTCCTGTCGAGATTAATAGAATCAGTGATAAATAATCATCGCCTCTTTTAATGATCTCATATTAAATAGCCCTACTTAGCGTTTTATTCAAAATAAACCCCTCAAAAAAAAAAAAAAAAAAAAAAACGGTCAAAAATATTGGATTCATTAAAAAATTGAATGGAAACTTCTTCCCCTTTTATTCTCAGCTTGATTATATAAGCATATAATTAATAATTTTTTTTTCTTTATCACTTTCTATTGGTTCTATTTTAAAACTAATATATATTTTTAAAAATAATTTTAAACTCTTATCAACAAGGTTAAGATATTTTTACGGGAGCATGTCAAAAATTGCAATAAAATTTGAAAGTTTTATGGTCGAGAGTCTGGTGGCCTGGTGCAAAGAGTAGCACACCGATTCCCCTGAAAGGCTGGAGATCCTGGGTTGGATTCCCGGGAGCCATTGGGCCACAGTTGATTCTTGATACTAACTACTGATTCGAAAAGTCATTATAAAGCACAAATTGTAAAAAAAAAATTTGTAAACATAAAGACTTGTCGTGCTATTGATTAAAAATCAGCACACAACTTTCTCTTACCTTCACTATTTGAAAGTTGTGTTTTGTGCTTGTCACACCAGATTTTTTGTGTCGGCATATATTAAGTTTCCGCCGATATACTGTATTATGATTAGAGATGTAAAATTTACATACATGGGAAAATTTTTATATATTGTCACCATGACAACCATTTCTCCTATCTTTCTTATGAAGTACAAGATTAAAATGTGCTTCAAACAATTTTTATAGCAAAATGAAAATATACATTTGAAAGAGCATCTAAAAAATAAATGAATTATGAATTTTAATCAAAATAGTTAAAAGCAATTTTTAAGAAAATCGAAAAAAAAAAACACTGAAAGATTACATTAATAAAGTGCTAGTAGGGATTTTATTTAAAAGCTAATTTTAACGCCTCATTAGGGTACTTGATTCAAATATAAAATTACAACATCCTCTTTTCGTCCTTGAGATATTTTCTTCACAGACAGACAGAGATTATGCGGGACCAAGGGCGGATACAGGGGGGTAAAGGGGGTAATTACCCCCCCCCCCCCCCCGAGATTTAAAAAAAATACTTTTTTTTTCGAAAAAAAATTTCTTTTTAATGTAAATTTTAAAAATTAATACTTAAAAATTTGATTTGTATTTATATTCTGGCAAACAAGTACAGAATGCGCCTTTAAATTACCGAAATTAAGAAAAAATAGTTTCCTGCGCGACCAGTCACACCAGATTACACCCCCCCCCCCCCCGCAGAAACACCTCTGGATCCGCTCTTGTCCGGGACCCAATACGTTTTGGAGTCTGAACATTAAAATTTCGAATTTTTGACAACACTTTCTCTCTTTATATATACATATATAGGTAAGAGAAAGTAAAAATCAAATTTTCTCCTATTTTCTTTGATAATTAAAATGAAAAATTTATCGAAATTCATTTATTATTTTTTTTTTTTTAATTCAGAACAATTAATATATAATTAAATAAAGGTGTGATTCTCGGTTGACCTGTCAACTGGAGCATCTGTAAATCAAATTAGATTTTCCGGCGAGAGCCTTTACAAGCATCCCTGGTGTTTGGAGCAACTGGCATCGCCATGAAATCGCTTGTCCCGTGCAGACTTATTGTGCCTTGCAGATAATTGTGCACTGGTCCAGGTCTCAGACGTGGTCCTCTATCTCTCTATAGCAATCCCCTTTCCACGTCGGCCATGCCATCGTATATTACGTCTCTATTACTATTATCTAGGCTGGACATGCATTATAACTTGCTTCACGCCTAAAAGCGCCTGGCCATTGTTCCTTGTTCGCGACATTTCCCTTTGTCGAACCAATTTGCCATTGCTTTCTGCTCTATGGGCTCTAACGCTCTTTATGGACCACCCGTGATTTATACTTCGCTTTCATATCAATGGTGAAATTTTTAAATTAGTAAATTATATGTTTTTTAAGATTAGAGTGATATCTAAAAAAACGATGATGAAAGTTTTTGCTTCACTTTAAAAACTGGTCGCACAGCAAATAAATTACTCTTATCTTCGGTAATTGTGTTTTGTGATTGTCACACCAGATTTTTTTTTTGTCGATATATATATTTAGTTTCCGGCATTAGAATTCAAGAAAACAGAAAAATATTTATATTTTGTTTGGTAGATGACCTTAAGGAAAACAATTTTATCTAACTTTTGCGAATTATCCGTTTCTTTGTAAATATTTCGATCCCAGTGAGATGGAATCATCCTCAGTACAAGCAACAGATGATTTGCAAATCGTTAATTTCTCCCATCCAATATGATAAAGTAGATGAGCATTCCATGAATGCAATTTTATATATTTATTCCATGAATGCTCAGCTACTTTGTCATATTGGATGGGAGAAATTAACGATTTGTAAAACATCTGTTGCTTGTACTGAGGATGATTCCATATCACTGGGATCGAAATATTTACAAATAAAAGGATAATTCACAAAAGTATTTATATTTGGCCGACTGCCCTTAGAATAAAATATTTATATTTTGTTACCTTGACTACTATTTTTTCTATTATTTTTTATGAAGTACAAAAGTAAAGTGATCTTCAAACAATTTTAAGAACAAAATAAAAATAAACATTTCAAAGAGGATCTAAAAAATAATAATTTATTATGAATAGTGAATAAAAAACAACAACAGAATGTAGAAAATATCTTTAATTTATTCTTTGGGCTATCGATTTCGTCCAAAGGACATCATCAGGCCAGCGTTATTGAAATATAAAATAGTATATACATAGTTTTTTGATTTTTTAAAAAGAGTTGAAACAAATCCTTTGTCATTTTGTTCAAATCTTTTTAAAAAATCAAAAAAACCATGTATATACTATTTTATATTTCAATAACGCTGGCCTGATGATGTCCTTTGGACGAAATCGATAGCCCAAAGAATAAATTAAAGATATTTTCTACATTCTGTTGTTTTTTATTATTCACTATTCATCAGTTAACACAACAGGCAATGGAGTATTACATGAAACAATGATTTATTAATTTTAAACAAAATTGTCAAAGCAAATTTTGAGAAAATCGAAAAAAAAAAACTAAAAAAGTACATCAGTAAAGTACTAGTACCTTTTGGCCGATTTTGATCAAAAGCTTAATTTCGTGCCTAAGGAGGGTACCTAATTTAAATATGAAATTTCAATCTCATAGCTCTTTTCTTTCTTGTTTTAAATTGTAAACAGACAGAGACTCATTTTTTATGGACTCAGTGACCTCTAAACTATATTTCCATCAAAATCTCGACATGTATACAATACTTTGACTATATTTATTATAAATATGTAAAAGGAAGTAACATTATTGCTTATTATCCGGAATCTTGTAAACTTTGAAAAATATTTGTTTGTAATTTTTGGTATTTCAAAATTTTTCAGATTACAAATGAAATGGTTGGAGAAACAACGCTCTAAACCATATTCAATTCGGTTTAAAATCATATTCAATTAGTCAAGATAAAATATAGTTAAGTTATAAATTTTATTTTATAACTAAAATGTATAAGAAAATGTATATAAATATATAAAAGATTACTATATTTCTTGCACGTAGGAGGCTGGTGACCCAGAAATGGTCCTGGTATGAATCCAAACACTTGCAATATGTTACAAAGTAATAAACAACAAGATTAACTTGAAGCGTTAAAATAAATACAACATTACGTTTTTTCTTTTTTTTTTTTTTTTTTAATTTATAAAAAGCTTCTCTTGTTTACGCGAAGTTGCTGACAACCAAATAAATAAATAAAAAAAAATAGTCCATTGTACTTGTTATAAGTCAAGACGATTTATTCATTCCTCGATTCTCTGTTATTTGAGGCGATGAAATAGTGAAGAAAGAAAGAAGTCAAGTTCGTTGGGAATTCAATATTTTTGGTTTTAATAGAATAGTGTAGTATACTACACTATTCTTTTAAAACTTCTATTGAAACTAAGTTCCATTGAATTCAAGGTTCGTATACCTTAAGCGCCCCATACACGCCATACTTTAGTACGCGAGTCAGGCTCGGCTCGCCTTCAAACGAGCCAAATCCGCATGTGTGTGGGCTCACGCGAGCCGAGCCGAACCAAGCCGAGCCGGGACAGATCCGTCTGGTCCTTCTGTCCGGCTCGGCTCGGGACCAGATTCGCACGTGTATGGGCTCTCACGGATCGGGCTCGTTCCTCAGATAAAGTATTTTATTTTATTTTTGGCTCGGCTCGGCTAGTGAGAGCCCACACACGTGTAGGCGAGCCGAGCCGAGCTTGCGAGCCCAGCTCGTACGCGTGTGTGATGAAAAAACGCCGGATCCGACTCGCGTACCAAAGTACGGCGTGTATGGGGCGCTTTAGTCAAAGCCTTGCATAAACCGAGAACATTTCACTATGTTACAAAATTTTTACTTTCTCTTACCTATATATGTAATATATATTAATATATATAAAGAGAGAAAGTATTGGTTTCATGCCAAAAATTCGATGTCAAGATTTTGATGGAAATACAAGTTTTGAGGTCCCCTGAACCATAAATAAGTGAGGATGTCTGTTTTCAATTTAAAGTAAGAAGGAAAAGAGTTATGAGATTGAAATTTAATATTTCATATTTAAGTTAGTCACCCCCCCCCCCTGGGGCGTAAAAATAAGCTTTTGAACAAAATGGGCAAAAACGTTTTAGTACTTTACTGATGTACTTTTTAAGTTTTTTTCGATTTTCTTAAAATTCGATCAAATAATTTTGATTAAAATTCAAAAATCAATTATTTTTTTAGATGCTCTTTAAAATGTATATTTTCATTTTGCTCTCAAAATTGTTTAAAGACCATTTTACTCTTGTATTTAATAGGGAAGATAGGAGAAATTGTTGCCATGCTAACAAAATATAAATATAAAATATTTAATCTATCAATAATTAATATAAAATCATGTTTATAAATTATACATCTTCTATCGGCAGAAACTAAATATATGTCGACACAAAAAAAAATCTGATGTGACAACACCACATTCAATTACCGGAGGTTTGGTGCTGGGCGACCAGTCACACCAGATTTTTATAATGATATTCAAACTCATTGTAATCCCATCTTAATGATGTTTATTGATTTTAAAGCCTGAAAAGAAATCCAACTCCGCCGGGGGTGTTTCCTAACCTGTTTCTCGTAACCGAATCCTCCCCAATTATGAGGGCTGAGGACAATGATGAAGGGTCACGGAACTGACACTCTTAAAATGCGACATTAATTTGCGGTCAAAGAAAAAAAAAAAAAAAAACAACACGACAAGGAAAATACAACACCCACAACTAAAGAGGCGGTTCCTGGAGGAGTGAGCAGGTTCCCAGCCACACCAGGAACAGGATTCCCACAGTCACGCTGCATCCCTGGTCCAGCTGTTTCTTCCTGCTCCAGAGCCCCCTTTTTCTCTTTCCTTCTGTTTATGTTTCTGACAAAAATATGCAAATATAATATTTTTCATATTTGTTGTCAGCTGGATAATTTAAACACATAAATGTTATTAGAATAACATAGTTCCTTAATAAAGAAATGAAGGCGGACATAAAAGTAGATTTTTTACTTTTTCTTATCTACAGTATATATGTTAGCAAATAGAAAGTTTTGCTTTCATGTCAAAAATTCGATTTTAGATTTTATTTATTTTATATAGTTTATTTATTATTTTATATATTTTATTTATTTTATATATTAGACTATATACTTGCTCAGGGGCCCACATCTTGTGGGTACGTGGATGGCGACCACGAGCTGCCCGAGCTGGAACAGTCAGTCCTTCAGTTCTTTAAATGTCTGTCTCTTCCTTCCTCTTTTCAACAGGCGTCAGACCGTGCGACGGGCCGGCCTGTCCTATTTCTTCCGGTCGTAAAAACGTATGAAAGGGTTGGGGGGAAAGAGTGAGGTCCGCCGACCCCGCATCGCGGGACAAGGCGAGGAGAGGAGATTTTATATATTATATATTTATTTTATTTATTTTATTTATTACGCAAAATGGTCTGTCTGTCTATGAACGAAATATCAGAGAACCAAGAGCTAGGAAGTTGAAATTTTTTATTTAAATTAAGTACTATACTGGCACGTTCGAAACTTTTGAACAAAATCGGTTAAAAAGTAGTAGTAACAGTTACTTTTGTACTTTTATATATATATATATTTTTTTTTTTTTTTCTCAAAAACGGTTCTGACGATTTTGATTAAAATTCATAAGTCAATTAGTTTTAGATGCTCTTTAAAATGAATATTCTCATTTTGCCCTCAAAATTGTTTGAAGCACACTTTTCTCTTGTACTCCATAGATGTTTGCCATGGTAACAAAATATAAATATTTTTCTTTGATTATAAATTTTATCTCTACTGCTCTATCTACTATCGGTAACTAAATATTTATCGTCATGAAAAAACTGATGTAACAACAGATTTTTTAAAACATAAAAGAATTAAAATAAAACATTTTTTGGTGCCTCTTAGGTTTGTTTAATTTGATATTCATTGAGACAATCTGTTTAGTCTTGGTTAGTCATTCATTCAATTTTATTCAATTTAACCTCCATTTAGTCGGGACTTAATTAATTAAGACTCTGAGGTCTTTTCAAAAAATCATTCTGAATCATTTGACTTAATAATATTTATAATTTAATTAAACAGCTGGATCTTAATTTAAAGATGTCTGCTTTGATTAATCTACAAATTGTCCTGGCCCTTTTTTATTTTTAACTTTTCAAAAAAAGAGAACGGCTTCAATATTAATGAAATATTGAAAAAAAATAAAATGCTTTTGAGTTTTCCTAAAAATAGTCAGACCTTCAAATCGTTATTTAAAAAAATCCCCCTGACAAAAAAATATATTTTTTTTTCTTTTCCTCTTCCTAAAATAAAGTGACCTTAGCAAATGTAATAGCTCAAGAGTACGAAAATAGTGCGTGTCACGTTCCCCACGAAATGTCAACTATTTATTCCATTTCGGAAACGCATCTGAAAATTAGTTTTACAAAAATATTCTAACTAAAAAAAAAAAATAAATAAATAAATAAATAAATAAATATGAATCATTCATTTTTCCATTTGAAATATTAAACAAAATAAAAGGAGAAAAAAATTTATTACTTATTTTTTTAAAAACTCAAAAGAATAAATAATAAATTATCACTATACTCTTTCACTATATATTATAATATAGGCAAGAGAAAGTAAAAACTGTATGTCTTATAAAACTTCAAGAAATTTTAGTTATTTGAACATTATTTATTTCTATAGTTATAAGAATATTAATATATGAAAATTAATATATATCACGTTTGGGGTCCGTGACGCAAATTATATAAATAATATTTATAATTGTTCCCTGAAGACCACTTTACTCTTGTACTTCCTAGGAAAGATAGGAGAAATGGTTGCCATGGTAACAAAATGTAAATATTTTCCCATACTTATAAATTTTACATCTTGAAATTCGAATGTACTGTCGGAAACTAATCATATATCGACACAAAAAATCTGGTGTGATAGGCACAGAACACATTTTTTGATTACCGAAAGAGAAAGATATGTGCTGTGCGACCAGTCACACCAGATTTTTTAATTTAATATTTATTAATTAGAGTTTTTGATATTTCAAAAATTTAAGTATTTATATTTTTGAAATTTTTTTTACAAACAATGGAATTTTATAAATATTTTTTATTAAGAATTATATAATCCGGAAGTTTTATATGTAAAACAAAGGTGATGATAATGAAGAAAAACTATAATTTTTTTTAGATTAAAAAAATATTTTCTTGTGATATATAAATGAAATAATTCGGGAAGAACTTCCCCTTAACTTTCTCGTATACTCTACAAAAGCGTGATCATCTTAAAAAATACTGGAAAGAAGAACAGTTTTGTAGATATAAACATTTTATTATCAACAGGAGCAGGAGGATGGGGCATGAAATAAAAATTTTTATTTAAATTTCGTTGACGTTTCGGGAACGCATTGTTCTTATTCTCAGGACCTACGGTCATCGAAAATGTATTTGGTGTTGTAAAAGCAAAATACAATCAATCTTTACAGGTATTGTTTTTTGCTTTTACAACAAAATACTAGCAAAATACAATCAATCTTTACAAGTATTGTTTTTATAAAAAAAATACTTAGATTGATTGTATTTTGCTTTTACAACACCAAATACATTTTTGATGACAGTTGGTCCTCAGGATAAGAACAATATCTTCCCAAAACGTCGACGAAATTTAAATAAGATTTTTTAATCCATGCCCACATCCTGCTGCTCCTGTTGATTATCAGTCAGACATCGAATTTCTTCTTTTAAAATTTTATTATCCCATTTTACTTGTCTCTAGAATAGTCAATAGATTCCATTTCGTTATTTCAAAACAATAAATTAAACGATTCCGTATTATTATAATTTTATTTAAGATTTTCCCAAAGAGATGGAATTTACAGATGTTAAATTATTGATATTATTTTTGGGGATGATATGCCCCACTCACTCTCTGCAAATACACCACTACACTCTTCCAAATATATCACCACATCAAAAAAGCTCACCCCATTATTGCTATTTTTAAGATCATTGGTGGCTATAAAGCAGTCTTTAAATGTCTCGTGTAATGGTTACGTTTTTTTTTTGACAAGAAGACATAATCTGACAAAAAAAAATTGAAAAGAGATGAATGGTTCGGTGAGGAAGCTGTTATGTCAAATCAAGAGATATTTCCCAACAAATCTACACCGGCATAGCCTTGGTTTATGGAGGCATGCAGACGAGGGGCACGAGTTCCGGGTTGCTTAGGAGGAAGAGGAAGAGACTTCAGACAGACAGATCCTGAGGGATGCTGAGCGCATCCCCGTGAGAAAACCATCTCGCTTCCTTTCTGTCCAAAATCTAATCAGCAATCAGACGAAAAAAGACCAAATGCCAGATGCGAGTCAATGAATTCTTCGAATTCCAGGTTAAAAGTCGAATCTTTTTTAAGATCTCGATACGTATTCGATATATACGTAAGAAAAAGTAAAAAGAGATTTAAAGAAAAATAATAGAAGAAAACGACTGAATAACTAAATTAAGGATTAATATATTAATAATTATAATTAGCTCAGGGGCCTACATCTTGTGGGTACGTGGAAGGCGACCACGAGCTATCCGAGCTCAGGCTGGGACAGGCAGTTCTTCTGCTCTTTGTATTGATATGTCTGTCTCTTTCTTCTATATTTTCAACAGGCGTCAGACCCTGCGACGGGCCGGCCTGTTCTATCCATCTCGGTCGCAAAAACACATGAGTGGGGAATGGAGGGAAAGAGTTAGGTCTGCCGACCCCGCACCGCGGGAATGAGGTGATGATAGAAGAAGATATTATTAATTATAATATTATTTTACTAGCCGCGCCATCCGCTCTCGGCTGGCCAAGAGTTTCGCCCCTCCTTTTTTTTTAGAACCTATTGGAAAATATAAATATAAATATACAGCTGTTTATGTTTATCAGGCCCACAATTTATATTTTATATTAATTAAATAAATTAAATATTTTATTATAGATTTATATTTTGTTACCATGGCAACCATTTCTCCTATCTTTCCTATGTTAATCAATTTTTTTAAATAATATTTTTTCTTGGATATGCGCCCCCCCCCCCTTAGTGTGCTCGCACTACCCACAGACTGAGGATTGCTGGATTATACATTTTAAAGAGCATTTTATTTATTTATTTATTACACAGGCAATTAGCCCAAATACAATTATATTTACATTTCTACAATTTTGTGGTATTAATTACATACATTCAATATATACAATTTAGCCCTTGTTTTAAATACATTCATTGTTGATATGTCCATGTTCGGACAACGCTCGTTATTTCCCAATAATATCTAGCAATAGGGAAGTAGAGACCATACGACGTCCTGTGCGCTGGTACTACAAATTTCTTTTTGTCACGAAATTCATAAGATGATTCTTTAAAATCAAACCTTGATTTTAAACCCGGACATAATAATTGGTTATTAATGATCTTATACAACAAATAGGCATCAACATAGTCCCTACGTGCTCAACCCTGTCAATCTTCCAATATAATCGTGAGTTCAGGCTCGGTTACGCAAACCAGACTTATATGCAGCGAAGGAAAGAAACTTATGTTGGACTTTCTCAATTCGTTTGATGTGTTTATCAAAATAAGGGGACCATAAAAGAGAGGCATACATTAGAATCGGCATAATAAGCGCATTGTACAGTACAAGGTTATTATAGTTTTCAATCTTTTCAAGTCAACACTGTTTCTTTTTACAAAGCCAAGCATTCTAAGACTCTTGAAGAACTATGTAGTCAATAGGGTTATTAAAATCGTTTGAAGATGACTCCCAAGTCCTTCATAAGTACAACACGTTCAAGCTAATTATCTTGGATACATAACTTTTATATTTTACATGCTGTATTCTATCTGACAAGTATGAACGAATCCACAGTAACAGAGGGTCCACAAATCCTATTTCTTTTAATTTTTGTATTAATATATGTATAGGCACCTTGTCGAATGCCTTAGCAAAATCAGTGTATATGACATCAACCTGATGACCACACTCTAAAGCTTCTAAAATATCCTGACTAAACAGCATCAAGTTTGTCAGTGTTGACCTCCCACAAAAAATAATTGATTTTTGAATTTTAATCAAAATCGTTAGAGCGGATTTTGAGAAAAAACTGAAAAAGTATTAATACATCAGTAAAGTACTAGTACTCTTTGGATGATTTTGTTCAAAAGCTTATTTACACTCCTCAGGGGGGTGCCTAACTTAAATATAAAATTTCAACTTTCTAGCTCAATTCTTTCATGCTTTACATTGAACACAAATTAATAATTTCCCTGTAATTTAGAAACACGAAGACACACACCTCAAACCCAACCGGCCTCTGGCCTTGGCCATCTACCGGCACCTCCGTGAAGTTACATCATTTCCTATTTGTAACTCCTTCTCCTGCGTTCATTTCTAGCTAGTGAACTAATCCTTATTTCTGGTTCTACCCTTTTATCCAATTTCTTCTATGCTAGGGAGGATGTCCTAGTTTGAGGACGGACTCCCTCAGCATCTACTCCTTTCGAAGAATGCATCACTGAGATGGAATCTTCTTTACGTCCCTTTCACAGGTCGGGATGTCACAGCAACTCCCTCTCCTCGTAGAGTTGCCTGAAGCTATTGCTGTGACATCATAAATGTATATATATTAATTATAGACACTAGCCGCACCCTCCACCAGCGGTCGACCATCACCTTTCCTTAATTATATACCGCAATTTTTGAGTCTGTCTCTCTCTCTCTCTCTCCTTCTTGTAGTTAACTTATCCATTCCTCCTACTTATATTACAAATAGTAAATAAATCTCAACTCCCCTCTAATTTATTTTTTTGTATATTACTGAAATAATTATCATTTTAAAAAGACAAGTTTATTTTTATCTAGCACTATCCACCTGAAATAACAATTTCCTTTGATATTTCTGACTTGATATTTATTCTTATATAAATCAAATGTGGAAAACAACTTGAACATCTTTAGCTGCGATAATTTGATTTTTTTTTTGCATTACTGCAGACCAACCCACGGAAGTATATTTAGCATGACAGTCAACGTGACATATCGGGCGCAGTCAGATATATATGTATATATAGTATGGTTCCCGAGAGGCAGAGATCAAGGTGGCATCCGGGAAGGGCGCAGCTGCGCCCTTCGGGACAGGCATTGCATCTATTAACCACCCCCTCTAAGCCGGGCTGCGGTTAGTAAATCACATCGTATGGTTTGTTGGTGAAAATCAACAAAACGTTTTGCGATTTCTCTATCAGTTGTGTTTTTTTTTTTTTTACTTAAAGAATTCCAACATCATCTATTGAAATAAATTGTTAAATTTATTCAAATTATTCCACCCTTTTTCTTCTAATTGCATTATAATTTTTACTTTTTATCATGAAAACAATCCATTAGATGTAATTTTCTAGTAATTAAAAATATAATGGTTTTTAATTTAGAAACTAATGCATTATCCATTATAATCAAATGTCAATTGTGATCGATTTTCGATTCATATCTGATTGTCAATTATTTCAAATAGCTGTAAACAATAAAGCACCAGAGAGAAAGAGAGAGAGAGAGAGAGAGAGAGAGTAATGAAGCCAACTTCCCAGCAGTATCGTATCCAGGTGGGGGCAAAGGGGGGCGGTCGCCCCCCCCTCAGGCTCATCAAGCCTTTGGCGCCCTTCGCGCATCCGGCTTTCCCGCTTTTTCTCAAAATCTCCGGCTTTTTTTGAAATTTTATAATAAATTCATTTTATATCACAAATCCGGAAAAAATTACAAAAAAAAGGTCTAACGAGATTCAAATACTAAAAAAAAATCTGGTGTGATGGCGCACAGCACACAACTTTCTCTTACCTTCGGTAATCGAAAGTTGTGTTCTGTGCTTGTCACGTCAGATTTTTTGTGTCGACATGTATTTAGTTTCCGACAGTACGGTACATTCGATTTTCAAGGTGTAAAATTTATAAGTATGGGAAAATATTTATATTTTGTTACCATGGCAACCATTTCTCCTATCTTTGGTCGATTTTGTTCAAAAGCTTCGTGTCACGTCCCATTGGGGTGCCTAACTTAAATATAAAATTTCAACCTCCTAGGTCTTTTCGTTCTTGAGATATTTTGTTCACACTGACAGACAGACAGACCATGTCGCGAAAACCACTTCTTTGGATTCTGGGGACCTCAAAACTTGTATATCCATCAAAATCTCGAAATCGAATTTTTGACATGAATCCAATACTTTCTCTCTCTATATATTAACATATATATAGAGGTAAGAGAAAGTAAAAAAAGGTCGAATGAATTTGAGCTTCGCCCCTCCGCCCTCAAAGGTTACGCCGCTGCTGCTTCCCAGCTAAGTTAAATACAGATAAAAAAATTTTAGTTTTTCGATTTTCTCAAAATTGGCTCTAAAGATATTATTAAAATTTATAAACCAACTATTTTTTTTAGATGCTCTTTAAAAGGTATATCAGTAAAATATATCGTGAAAATTGTTTGAAGTACACTTTACTGATGAAGTACTTTAGATGTTTAAAATTCACTTTCCGGCTCTTCCTTCCATAGAGCCAATGTTAAGTCCCTATGGGGATCAAATCTACTATCATTTGATCTTTTTTTTTTTTTGTAAATTCAATCATTCAATTTTTTCATAAGAAAAAAAATAAACATTAAAAAAAAAAAAGATTTAGTTTAAAAGTCGGAGAGCCGAAGTGAATCCGAAGGATTGGGAGCACTGCTAGGGTACAAGCGAGAAAAATGTATTCCATATGAATTAATTACCGTAGCAGTCATTTGAATTAAATTTGTTTTATATCAAGCAGCGAACATGTTACTCTCTTTGGACAGCTCTGAACACCTTATGTGGACTCCTGCCATCTATTGGATCCTAGTGAAACTAAATACATTATATTTTTCACAAATGTGTTTATTAAAGCTTTTGTGGTTTGAAATATTATTATTAGGAGAATTTTTAATTATAGACCACATTTTTGTATTAAATATTTATTAAAAATTTATAAATACGTACAACGTTTCGACTGTTTATTCTGCAGCCTTATCAAGTACAGTGCACTTGCTCCGACTCAAGTGAACATGGCAGTTCACTTGAGTCGAGGCAAGTGTACTTGATAACGAGTGTAGAATAAGCAGTCGAAACTTTGTACGTATTTATATATTTTTAATAAATATTTAATACAAAAATGTGGTCTATAATTAAAAATTATCCTAATAAAAAATACATTAATTGAATTTAATTGCTGAACCCAGGGCCCCAGACAGAAATGACGGGCCCCGGGGGCAACTTAATAATCCGGGGGGGGGGGGCCTCACCCACCCTTAAAGTTTTTTTTAATATGTAAAAGACTATTGTGACTTTCATGTTAACAATTTTTTTTACACAGTTTTTGACACAATTTTTGAAACATTTATACATAAAAATTATTTACATTTATACATAAAAATTACAATGTTTATTTAAATAAAAAAGATATTTAAAAAAAAATTTTCACAATTTCCTAAACATAGGGTTTAGGGCCAGTCCTGGACAGAGCCTTTCGGGTGGTCTGGGGGGTATGGAAAATTTTTTGAAAATCAGGCACTGAAATCTGCGTTTTTAGGCATCCTGAGACGTGAAAAATATTATAAATTTTGCTTTGAGCTTAAAGGGCCCGGGACCCCCTCAGGAAAAAAATTTCAAGAAAATGATTTTTTTTTTTTAAATTGAAATTTTAGATTAAAAAAAAAATTATTTTCTTGAAATTTTTTCCCTGAAGGGGCCCGGGCCCTTTAAGCCTAAAACTTAAAATTTCGAAAAAAAATCATTTTTCGGAAATTTTTTTTCTGGGGGCCCGGGCGTTTAGGCTAAAATTTTAAAATTTCAATAAAAAAAAATCATTTTCTTGAAATTTTTGATTTGATTTGAACTTAAAGGGTCCGGACTTCCACAGGGAAAAATTTCCAAGAAAATGATTTTTTTTATTGAAATTTTAACCATGAAAATTATTTTTTATTAGAATTTTAAGATTGGGGCTCAAAGGGACCGGGCCCCCTCAGAGGACCCGGGCCTCGGGGATATAGCCCCCTGCCCCCCCCCCCCTGTCTGAACCCCCAACTAATATATGGTTAAAAAATAAAATTATTACTTTAAAAATGAGGCAGAGCGTCTTGGGCCCTTTGAATCGTATTTTTAAAAAGAAAACAAATGTTTGGAATTATGTCTGTGTGTGTGAAGACGATCACGCTAGCAGCCACGTCAATGAATTTGGTATATACTTTTTACACTAAAATTGTAGATCTGTATCAACTTTTGGAGTAAATACGTTAACTTTACCTAATAAGTTTTTTCAAAAATTTTGAAATTTGTATTTTTTTTTGTCATCAACTTACTATGATAAATTATACAATAATGTATTTTATTCTTTCACGTTTTTTCTAAAACTGAATAAATATTGAGATAATTAACAAAAAAAGAAAAAAATGTCAATAAAAATGTAAATATAAACAAATGATTTTGAAAAAATCGTGTTCACACACACAGACATAATTCCAAAAAAAATTTTTGACTCAGTTGGGAATCATCAAAATATTTTTTTTTTTTTTTACGATTACACTACTTTTCTTTATATACTTCGTATGCTAGAAAGAAATAAAAATTCTAAATTTTAATTTTTTTTTTTGTTTCAATAAACTGTAAAAGGTTTGAGGATGAATAAAATCTCCTTGTTGATAGTGGTATTTTATATTTATCGACGGAGATTCAAATAAAGGGATCTGATATGTCGAGGTGACGGAGTGCCAAGGTTGATGAGGATGCCAAAGATGTTGAGAAGCCATTTAACCAAGAAGCCTATTGATTGGCCATGAAGAAGACGCAAGGCGGCGGAAGTAGCTCGGCTTGATCTCGGTCTCGGGGGCAGCTTCCAGCTTCCGGGGTGTGGCTGGGGGCGTGGCGACCTGTCAAACAGGTGAGCCATCATGGCGCCTCTCTCGAGTGACAAATAGCCGCCAAGCGTTCGGTCACAGGTCACAAGAGCATCACCTCGCCATAAAATACCAAATAGAGCCGGTATGCTTGTTTACGCGAGTAGCCTCCAAAAAGAAGTCGCCGGCAGGATCAAATCATAGGAACAAATAAATTCATTTTTCAATGTCTTTTTACTTTCTCTTACCTATATATGTAATATATAGAGAGAAAGTGTTGCGATCATGTCAAAAATTTTGAGGTCCCCTGAGTCCCGCAAATTGTTCTGCTGTGTGTTTGTGTGTAACGATTGCATGAAGGAATTGAGCTACTTGATTGAAACTTTATAGTTAAGTTTGGTACCCTCTCGGACAGTTAAAATAAGCTTTTGAAGAAAATCGGCCAAAAAGTACTAGTACTTTACTGAAGTAATTTTTCAGTTATTTTTGTTTTCATCAAATTCGCTCCGACGATTTTGATTAAAATTCATAAATCAACTATTTTTTAGATGCTAAAAAGCATATCAGTAGTATTTGTGAAAATTCTTTAAAGTACACTTTACTGATGTGCTTTTTCAGTTTTTTTTTTTTCAAATTCATTTTTTCGACTCCTCCTTCCATAGACCCTATGTTAAATCCCTATGGGGATTTGCATGTTAATTTCAATTCAAAAGGGGGGTCCCGTTTGGAACTTTTAACACATTTTAAAAAGTTTTTTTCCAATTCATCTGAAATTTTCTATTTATTTAGGATTCTTTATTGTGTATAAAATATCCAAATATGAGATTAAAACTAGCCGCGCCGCCCGCCTTCGGCGGGCTTCGCGTCTAGCCAGGGGGGCTATGCCCCCCTGGACCCCCGCCAGCTGGTCTGATTAAAAATTAGTTATATATGGAGCAACAAATATTTCCAGAGAACGCAAAAATATTGTAATATTTTTTTTTTATATAATTCGAAGAGAAGTTGCTGTTGATGTTATGGAATGGAAAAAAGAATAAGTTCGGCATTTGGCATCCAAAGGCTCTCTTCATTTGCTGCACCTGTACTTATTCTTGTTTTTTTATTTCAACATAAAAACAATTAGCTAAATATTTTTCGAGATCTATTATTTGAATAAGATAATAGTATTCAAAATACCTCGATTCGGACTTTAACTGAGTCATAGATATATTTAACAAGACATGTGAGTGTTTTTTATTGATGAGGCCAAACATCCCATGGCCCCCGGGAATCGAACCCAGGATCTCCGCCTTTCCGGGGCATAGGCGTGCTATCCATTGCACCAGGCCACCGGACCCTCGACCATGTTTGGCCTCATCAATAAAAAACACTCACATGTCTTGTTAAATATAAAAACAATTTACAAATATAATACAAAAAAAAAAATATGGTATTCTTTTATTTTGGCATCTTTCTCATTTGAGTGAATTTTTTTTAGTAGATTGCTGTCAAAAAACACGTTTGGCCATCTCAATTCTAGCCTATTATCTATCAATTATAGTTTATAATATATATTCCGTCAAATCCGATTTGTCGTCTCCTCACAATCAAACAATCATATCAAACATAATAGTAGACACGATTACAAATATATTATTATATTCGACTAACTATTCTTTTTAAAAGAAAAAAAAATAGATAGAAAAAGGCCTGAGGACAAGCTTTTTGCTAAAAAATAAATAATATATATAATAATATTATTTTTTATTTATTAATATTTATTCCCTTGTTATTAATATAAAATTTATTATTATTATTTTGTGAATATTTTTATAATTTTAATTATAATTTACCAACATTACTAACTATTATTTATACTTTAACTTAAGATATATTGTCAATTTTATAATATACTGTATTTTTACTTTGTTTGGTATTTATATTTTTGAATAATATTTTAGGTTATGTATTTAAAAATACGTGATCACATATGGCCAGCTGTCAAAATTGGCTATTTGAACTCCGGTCAAAAATTTGACTGGGCGAATTGAACCTCGGTCAAAGCTGATTTGACTGGCGGTTAAGTTTTATACTACGCAATTCTCGCCTGTTGACCGAAGTTCAAACTTTGAACTAGCTTTATACTATCGGCCCTAGACAAATTCAAAAGAATAGTTCTGTTTCATTTATTTTATCTTCAGAAATTTTGTTCGATTGTGAATGTTTCAGTTTAATCATCTATTTGTATGAGAGAGTAAGAGAGTCTAGTTTGGTGTTGCGAAACTAATGGGATGGGGAATCGTCCCCCAAACTCCTCTAGTTTTGCAGAATGCCAGCCAATATCCGCTGATTGGCGCTCGATGCATTCATTTCCGTTGGCAGAAACCGAAAAGCCGCGCGCGCGAGAGAGAGAGAGATGCTTGATAACCAATCGGGTCGAATGGAATCGAAAAGTCCAACTCCTCTTGGCTTGATTTTGCCAATTCCATTCGATTCCATCCCCCACGAAAGGCATTCGATCGATTTCAACTCGCCTTTAAAGATGCATTTGCAATTTCCACAAATCTAAGCATAAAGAGATCACATTTCGGATAGAGAGCCCAACAACCAATAATAGTATTGGCTTTTGAAATAAAAAAAAAAAAAAAAATACTTGAAACATTGATGAAAAATAATATATGATATTTTTTGTTATCTCTGAAGCTATATTGGCTTGTCTATTCAGAATGTCATCTTTTAAAATCTGGCCGGTCAATTTAAAAAAAAAAAAAATTCCAAGGACGATATTGATAATATTCAAAAAAGAAATAAATACTCCAATCATGTTCCAATAACAAAACACTAATATTGCGAAAAATATTTTTCATACAAATTCTTCTTGTTTCTTTGGCGTCAATCTCTGTCTAGCTGCGCAGCCCCCCTTCAGCACCCAGTTCATTTGATAAGATAACAAATTGTTAAGCCCTATATAAAACAGAAAATTAAAATCTGCTTGTCTATTTTATTTATTTTTATAAAAATTTCCTTTGGAAAAAATATATGGAAAATAATTCTTTTTTTTTCCATTATTAAATACAAATCAAAAATTGAAATTAAAATAAAAAAATGATCCCTCTATTGATGAAGAAAATAATATAAATATAAATGTTATTACCTGGATGAAAAATTAAACTTGAAAATATAATTTTTCTCTAATAGACTTTTGTCTTTTTACGTGGATGAAGAAACCCTTAACATCGATTACAATTAATTCTCTTCGGTCGTGCGATCTTAAGCACACACATATTTTTTTTTTTATTTACTTCATTTGGCTGTTTAATTCTCTCTAGCTCAATTAAAATCTAAAATATTTTAAAATGACCTATATATGGTGTTGATACGAAAAAAAAAAAAAAACAATTCTAAAAGGGTGAATAATTATTGAAATTTAAGTGAATCGAAGTAGGGGAGGAATTTAAATTATACACATATATTTTATAGCAGGGAAGGGAAAAGAGAGGAGGGGTTGGTAACTCAACATTTTCCGTCGAAACGCCGATCAGCCAAAACCACCAACCAGCGACACATTTATGGTTATGAAACAAGACGTTTCCCCAAGTTGCCCATTCCTATTCATTAAATTCCTGGAGCGAGATCATTTTTTAGAAGCAAATGTCGCCTCACAATACATTTTTCATCTTTTAAAAACCAATAGCTATATACTGTATATAGGAGAGAGAGAGAGAGAGAGAGAGGGAGTTGAAGATTTTTAGAAATCCGAGCGCCCCTCAAGCAGTTTTGAACTCCACCCCCGAATCAGAGCTCGCGGAGCTTCAGACCAGAACAAATGGGGTAGTTTAGTGCATTTTTGAGAAACAGCCCGTGGTTTTATTACGTTATACATAACATTAGGTTTGCGATCGAGGGCATTGTACCTTTGAATAAAATAGAAAAAAAAATCTGACATCGCAGAATTTTTGTCGAATGAAAAAGAAAAAAGGCAAAAAAGTATCTTTTATGAATAAATGATTCTCTTCTCTTTCCATAAATTAAAGTGATAATATGTAAGAAAATAAAAAATTCGTATAAGTGAATTAAATTTATATATGCTCCTTTGAGGTCTACTCGCGGCTGCGATCTATTCTACCTTCCACATTCTACCAACAATTATCTCAAAAGATCCCCATTTATAAGAATGTGTGATTTGTATAATAATAAATATAATAAGATAGACCTTTTCTTCCGATCACCCAAAGTAATTAGTGAAATCTTTAAATTAGGCTTGCCGACAAATACACCATCAAGTTAAAAACAAAAAAATATGTACATGATCAATGTGTTGGTTAACTATGTCTGTAACCTGCCCAGTAAATGGTTCATGCTGTTGGGCATGGTATAATTAAATAAATAAATAAATAAATAAATATATAAATATATATAATTAAATATTTATTAATTCATATACCCGAAAAAATAAGGGTGTGCCGCCGGGAGTTGAACCACGGATCCACCAATTTGTACTCGGTGTGCCCTTACCACTAGGCTACGGAATTCGGGTATATGAATGCACTTGAAAGCAATTTTAGTTATCAGGAGAAATGGACCCAAATTCGGCGCCACAAATTTCTCCGTCGACCAGCTGTATATAATATCTTAAATATTGTATATATAATTTCTTATGAATTAAATTTTTTTAAAAATTTAATAAATTAAAAAGTTCCTAGCAATGTTTACTCCTTATTTTCCCCTCCTTTCAGCCCAGCTTATTTTCCCAGCTGTCTACACTTCTGAAGAATAAAAAAATAAATTATTATTATCATTATTTTTACTTATTTGCTTTTTTTTTTTTTAATTTTATTTAAGGTTTATTTAGGCATCGAAGGCCATTTAGACCCCGTCTCTATCAATTCAATTGAAATGAATTTTTGTCGCATGAGCCAGGATGAGATCTCTTGATACCTAGCACAAAAGGCAGAAACTCTAACACTGAGTGTCAGGCCCCAAGGGCCGCATTTTTGCTTGAGGCTATATATTCATATATATTTTCAAAAATATAATAAAAACTCTTAATAATTCCCATTTTTTTTCTTTCCTCTTGATAATTCAGACTTCTTGATAATTCAAAAACTCGATAATTCGAATTTTTCTTGTGCTCCCTTTAATTTCGAATTATCGAGCGTCGACTATATATTATTTTTTTGCTGTTTCCAGATATAATATTACATTTTCAAACTATAGAACTATACTATAAGCCTATAGGCCTATAGTCGAAATATTCGTACTTTTAGTGTGTCGCGGAATTTTCTAAAAGTGTGTCGCAGTTACAAGTAGTTTGAGAAACACTGCTCTAACTAGTTAAAAAATATCATTTAAAAAACTTAGACAACAAAATTACCAGATTTTTTTTGTTTGATCTTAGGAGTATAATTTATTAACTTTAAAAAGTAATCTCTTAATCAGAGTATATTACTAGTTATTATTTATTCATATTTAAGTTCTCAACTTTTTTTATTTACAAAATATGAAAAGTAATATATTACGAATTGTTTTTGACAAATGTTTATTTAGAAACATCCATCTTAAAAGTTGTCTCCTCTGTAATAATAATAAAAAAAAAAATCGATTACTAATTGAAAATGGCACATGTTTGCTAATTGCTAGGGCGGAGGGCTGGTCTAATGAAGGTAGGGGTACCAACCTGGTACTCGAGTTCGGGGTACCCGAGGGTGTACATTTGGATTAGCACGGCCTCGATGACAGTTGACAAAATACGATCGCGCTTGTGCCACATGGGGCCCCGAGTAAATAACTCACTCCCTACCCCTAAGTGCTCGCTTTTCTGATTACACTAATTGTTAATCTATATAGCGTTTGTTCCCTGCCTACCTCCACCCCCTCTCTCCCCCTTCTTTCAAATACAATACCAACACACTAAAACATTCTTCTTTTCTTAGTTTATAAACTTTTTCAATAGGTCTTTGAAAAGTATTTATCTTACCAGCTATTAAAATAATTCACTTTTTTTACTTTCTCTTACTTATATATGTAAGATAGTGAGAAAGTATTGCGATCATGTCAAAAATTCGATGTTGAGATTTTGATGGATATACACATTTTGAGGTCCAAAAAAAGTGGTTCCCGTAAAATTGGTCTGTCTGTCTTGTGTGATGGTTTAAGGCATGAAAGAAATGAGCTACGAGGTTGAAATTTTATATTTAATCATATATACACTGTTAAAAATTTTCAAGAAAACTTCCTATACAAGTATAGGAACTGTTTCATAAACTGTTTATGAATAGTATATGAGAAAATTCAATTTGTTGCCAACCTAACAAATTTTTTGTATATTTTAAAATTAATTATTTTGGTAAAAATTGTTAATTTTAATTTTAATTTTTAAAGCTATTTAGTTGAATTTCTTTATAAAAATTATTTAATAAGTATGATTTTAATATACTTCATAAATATTTAAATAGTTTAGATCGCGAATTTCAAACCAGAATTTAATAAATTTAGATTTGTGAAATAAATTTTAAAAGAATAATTTCAAGTTTCCTTAAAATAATTATAAAATAATATTAATAAAAATTCCTTGAGGTAGTCGAGTTATTTGAGAACGTTTAGACCAGTGATTCTCAACTTGTCGCGGTACACTTTTAACGATTTCAAAATTTGGTGGCACACAAAGAAAAAGATAAGTTTAAAAGTTGGTAATTTGTTCATAAACTTTTATATTAATTTTATTTCATATCCTGGGTATATTAATATTAAATCACCGAAGTATATGAAAAATGATTGAAAATTCATATTTTTTTTACAGTGTAGGGTAAGAGAAAGTAAAAATATTTATCAAAAGAATTTCAATTATTCTTGTCATTCGGGTTGTCTATCTTCCAACTAATTTCAATATATTCTCTGACCTTAACAAATATCTTCCATTTAATTCTCTTCAATAAAATAGAACTTGCCTAAAAAATAATTAATTTTCCTTATTTTTTTTTCAGAGTCTCCTCCTTCTCTTTTGTGTTGGCGCCTCTTTTTTAATCATAAAAGAAAAACAAACATCTTTTGTTGAGAAAGAATAATACCTTTTAATAAGAAGGGAATATTAATCCTAAAAAAGACACTTTCTTTTCATTCATCTTAAAAACCTAAAACCGATATACCGATATTAGCAAAATTTTTATCATCACTAAGCCCATATTGAATGTAGATTAATAAAATATTGAATAAAAAAAATATAAAATCCATTATAAATAATTTAAAATAAAAGCTCGTTTACATATTTTTACATACAAAAGAACAACCATTAAATAAAACAAAGTTACGAATTATAAAGAGGTTAAAGTGGCCTAGTTCGAATTATAGAACGTTTCCTTCCCCTCTTGTTTCCAAAAATATTTCGAGTTATTGGGTGTATCTAAATATACAGCATTTTTTCGAATTACCGAAGTTCAGAGATGAAGAGCTCAAATTTTGGACAAATTCGAATTATCAAGGTTCGAATTATGGAGAGTCCAGTGATGTCATTTCAGTTCCAAAGTCTATTGGTAATTTATAGATGATCAAATATTAGCGAATTTATATCGAGAGTTTTTCTTTAATTTAGAAGCTCGAAAATTGGCTGCAAACTCCTCTGTCCTATATCAACTGATATCTACAGCCACCTTAACCTTATATTGAAAATTATTCGATTAAACCAAAAAAAAACGACACACTAGCTGTAAATATTTGTCCAAGAAAAAAAAAACACAAGTTTCTTTTATTTAATTATTATTTTCATAATCACTAATTATTTATTAATTAAATAGAAAAAACAAAACAATTTCTTCTTTTATAATACTGCATCTTTTTCTATGCGCTTTATAAATAAATGAGCGGATTAGTATATTGTCAATCTGTCTTGCAAAGTAGAAAAGGGGTGATGGTGTGGGGAGAAGGGGACGGAGGGAGCCAAGTCTCAAATCTGCCCAATAATTCAACGTTGAACAGGGAAGAGTGAGTGCACTGGCTAATAACATAATCCGAGAGAGTTTTAAGACCAAAACAAATCATAATAGAGCCGAGTTTCGACCACCCTCGGCTTATGCTAACAGGATGACACTCTCTGAATGCATATTTATGGCGCATTGTTTGATAATAGTGTTTTTATAGTAATAGAATATCAATTTTACTGGTTAACTTAATTATACCTTTTCTTTTATTATAATTGTTTTTTTTTACGGATGGGCTTTTCAAATGAATCAGACTAATTTACTAATTAAAACAGGCATAAAAAAAAATTAAACAATAGTAGTGATACAAACATAAGTTAGTACGTAATTTAATTGACAGTCAAACTATGGTAATTTTATAGATATTAAAATCAGTAGTAAAAAAAATCATCTATTAATTTAAATAATAAAAACTAGCCCGAAGGCGAGCTTCGCCCCCCCCCCTCCTTTTTCTCCTCCTGACCTAATCATATGCTGCAATTTTTTTTTTATTCGTATCAGAAATATAAATTCTAGATCATTAATCCCCAATTGCACCTCACGAGTTAAGCATTGTTTAACGCTAAATAATACTTAACTTTCCATATTTTGTTGAACCGCTTGCAAAGTCAAGCTTAAATGTCTAAATCGTAACTTAAATCTAAGCTCTGGATTTCGGGGGCTTAACCTAAAAAACAATTTTCAGTTATTATAGGTCTTCGGACCTTATGCACCCATTCCAAAAAAAAAAAAAAAATAAATGACATCTATTTCAGATTATATTGATAATATAATATTAATTATCAAATAATAATACATTTTGTTTATTCTTTTATATTATTATTATTATATTATTATATATTTAGTTGAGGTATATAGCTGATATGATTTATTTGAGGTTCAGAAATTCCTAATGAGAACGCAGCTAGTTTTTGTCCCTGGCACTTTATATTGAATAATAAAATTGAAACAAAAACTAGCTGCGTTGCTCATTAGAGAATTTCTGAACCTCAAATTATTATATATAATATATATATATATATATATATATATTATTATATATTATTTTTATATTATATTATTATATTTTTAATTATTTTATAGAAAAACATGAACAATAAACTCTATCTTCGAAAATGATCAATCAATTGATCACCAATGGAAAAAAAAGGATTTTGGAAATCTTTGGAAATATAATTTTATAAAATATGTAATATAAAATATTTTGGATATTATATATGCATTTTAAAGAGCACCTAAAAAATAGTTGATATATGAATTAAAAAAAAAAAAATCGTTAAAGCGAATTTTGAGAAACACCAAAAAAACAGAAAAAGTACATCAGTAAAGTACTAGTACTCGTTGGTCTATTTTGATCAAAAGCTTCTTGATACGTGCCAGGGGTGTGCCTAACTTAAATATAAAATTTCAATCTTCTAGTTCTTGAGATATTTTGTTCACACACACAGACAGACCTTTTTGCGCTATCCACTTTTTTCAACGTGTATTTTCATCAAAATCTCGATATCGAATTTTTGACTTGAATTCAATACTTTATCTATATATACGACGAATATATAGGTAAGAGAAAGTAAAATGAAGGATTATCAAAATCAAATATACTTTGCCTTGCAAAGGATTAAACAATCAATTAGTAGGATTTCTCAGTCGTTAATGAACTGTAGTTTAGGGGCCGCATGCATTGACTGACTCCCTCTGATTCACGGTGGTTATGTCACAGATCCTCTGCCCTGTTGATTTTGCTTGTAAAGTCCTCTCTTAAGACAATAAACTAATCTCCGGAGAAAAAAGTTGACGCAAGCACCGAGTGCATTGGCGTATTTCTAACTCGATTGGACCTAACCAACCCAGATAAGCCAATCCAATTTGATTAATGAGCGAGCGCACCTACGAGAAATCATCCCAATCACTCGCATACTCGATTCAAATTGCATTTTTTTCATTTCATTACACGCATAACTCTATTATACGCTACGTTTGGTCAATTAATAAAATCACAAAAACCGCCGTGAATTATTTAAGGCAACGTTTCAACATAATGTATATTAAGAGTAATAGAAGACAGTCAGTCAGCAAATAATAAATTATTTTCGTCGACGTTTCGGCAACGCATCGCTCCTATCCTCAAGAACTGCGGTCATCGAAATTTATTTGATATAAATTTCAATAAATACATTTGAAGCATTACAGGTTTTTTTTTTTTAATAATAAACATTCACCGTTATTGTTCCATCAATACATTAATAATTTATTATGATTAAAATGTACTGTTCTTATTATATATCAAATAAATTTCGATGATCGCAGAACCTGAGGATTTTTAGAGATTTAGAGAAAATTAAATTTTAATAGAAAATTCGCTCTTATTTTGAATTTTCGAGATTTTTTGAGGTTAAAAGTTAAGAAAACTCGTTTTTTTTTTTTTTTTCATTTGTTTTTAAAGTGAAACTTTTATTTGATCCTCTCAAATTTTTTTCGCTCTTCTATCAGCATGTCGCGTTACAAGCCATGACGTCAAAGGCTGTGACGCTACAAGCCATGACGTCACAAGCCGTGAAGACAAAAATAGAAAAGTTGAAATTTAATATATATGAAGAATTATAAAAAAATAATTGTGAGATTTAATTATTCAATTTTTAAATTGATAAAATATAATTTTTAAAATAATTTAAAATGATTCAAATCTTGAATTATTAAATAAATATTGTTCTCAGTTTTAAACATGCGTCTATTGATTTCCCATTATCATTCCCATTTTCCAATTATTAAGTTAAGATTAAAAACGCGATTTTAATACCCTTAATTGAATAATTTTTTGAAAATTTTCAGTTAAACGCTTACGATCCGAAAAAAAGTCTCACTTGCATCGTGGTTTCATAAAACCACACAATGATGCCAAGACATTGACGAGTAACGAAAGTGTGTTGATTTTAAAGTAATTTAAAATATTTGATTTATATTACGAATAAACACTCTTCAAGAGTTTGTATATTTCAAATAATATTTTTAAAAAATAAGCCAAGTAAGAATCAAGGTTCTAGCCTATGTTAATCTAGAAAGTAGCAGAGGGAAAACACGTAATTACCGATCAATCATCAGACTGTCCGAGGTTGGGGTGATCGATGCAATCTCGTGAGACCTACCCCCGGGACGTTTTGTATGCCCTGATGATATCGAGGGGCGAATTTCCGTGACATTTTGATATGATCATCTCCAACTTGGCTAACCACTTGATCGGTGTGTGTGTGTGTGTGTGTTTTTACTCGGCGAGAAAACTTCTCTCCCCCACCATATTTCCATCTTTCTGCTTTCTCCCCCTGGGACCTGAGTCAAGGCGTCAATTCGCACCCTAAAAACGATAGCGTCTCCTTAACTTGAGCTCTGATAATCGACCTCTCAAGGAAAAAACAATACACTTTTTTCATGGAGATAACATAATTTATAGTTTTATTAATATCATATATAAAAAAATAATAATAGATGTGTAATTTATCTGCAAAATGCAAAAAAAAAAAAAACCTATTAAGGGGTGAATATTTTTATGATAAAATGGGATCAAATAAAAATAAAAATCCATGATTTTTTAAAATAAAATATTAATAAAAATTTCCTTATAAACAGGGGGGGGGGGAATCTTCGATTGTCATATATAAACTTTTAAAGGATTAAACAATCTCTTTGATAGGAATATAATTATTATTTTTGTAAGTAAAATTTGCCTTTTTTTTAAGGGGGAAATTTTCACAAAGAGTCAATAAAAAATTTTGCTTTACGGGCTAAAATCCCCTTCTGTGAATTAGTGTATAATTTACATCCTCAAAATCACGATTAAATTAGAAGATATTGAATATAATTTATTTTAACAAATCTCTTAAATTTTAATAAAATTCATACTCTTCTGAGATATTTTGATCATTTAGATCCTTCCCAATAAAAGGTTCAAGAATCATATTAATTAATCTCATTATTA
>JAKCPI010029715.1:0-112047 GCA_023213315.1 Euborellia annulipes | reverse complement strand
TATATATATTGGGTTACTATGATTTTTCATTACTGTTAAAAAGATTTTGTATAACAAAAAAACGAGCAGGAGCAGCCAGCCAAAAATAAAGTCTCCAACAATTCAATGAGACGTTTCAGGATAATTTTATTGTCTCATCTTAAGTCTTTCAAAATTGTTACTGACCCAGAGTTGGCCGTATGAGTCCAAATCATGCAAATATATGTACGGTCGAGTTGTCCCACCGAGAAAGATAAAAGAAACAGCACACGTTTTGATTATAAATATTATTTATAATTGAGACCCTTTTTATCATTTTCATATGATACACATATTTGCTTGTATTGTAGTGTAGAAGGCTTTTTATTTTTGACTGCACCTACTCCTTTTCTTGTTATATAAACAAACAGCCACTGACTTCATTGATTTTGAAAAATCATTAAGGTCTTTCGGCATCTAAGGCCATTTGGACGCCATAAATATTGGGAATTTATGTGGGACTGTAGAGAGAAATGAAAGAAATGATAAAAATTCTAGAAGGATACTGCGAAAGAAACAATCAGGATATAAATGTTAAGAAGAGCAAGATTATGAAATTTAGAAGAAGAGGAAGAAAGGGAAAGAAAGAAAAATGGTTTATGAAGGGAGAAGAAATTGAACAAGTAGAAAAAATAAAATACCTTGGTTTTTGGTTCGACGAAAGGAATAATAAAGAAATACACTTAAAAGAACAAATCGGAAAAGCAAGAAGAACAATAAATTACTGCTGGGGACTGATGAAACGTGCCAAGATAGAAGACATTAGAAACAAACTGGTTCTGTTCTCCTCACTGGTCCAGTCCGTTTTGTTCTATGGAGTGGAACTCTGGGGATGGGAGGAAAAAATAAATGTGGAAAGAGTTCAGGCGAGATATATAAAAATGATCATAGGCCTGGACAGAACCACTCCAGACTACATTTGGGGAATGGAGACGGGTATACCAAAGATGCAAATAGAGGCGTGGAAAAGAATAATGAAATTTATTCTAAGGATGGACAAAATGGGAGAAGAAAGATGGACGAAAATATGCTACAATAAGATCCTGAGAGATATGGAGAATGGACTGGACGGGGAATGGGGAAAGGAGATGAAAAGAGAGCTGGAGAAGATTGGTAGACCCGGAATCTGTCTGGAATGGAAGAAAGAAATGGAAGAGACGGAGAAAATAGACGAGATGGAGAAGATTCTACAGAGAAGGCTGGAACAAGTAATCCAGAAGAATTGGAGCCAAATAGACAATTCCCAATACAACCCATTCTACGGGCAGATAAAGAAGACAATCGGACAAGAAGCATACCTGAGAGAAGCATGCGAAGAGAATAGAAGACTCTGGGCCCGAGCAAGGTGTGGAAACCTGGCGCTCTTCGGAAAGGGGAAAAGAGGTTTAAGGTGTAGAGTGTGTGCGGAATAGAAGACGAGACGGTCGAACACCTTATGTGCTGCGAGGCAATCGAGGGAACCACAGGAAAGAACTTAGGAGACCTCTGGAGGAGATTGGAAGGACCGAGGATGGACGAAGATCTCCTGGAAACTTTGAAGTGGCTGGAGGGGAAAAGGAGAAGAGATGACCTATGAAGAATGGGATACTTTCTTTTGTAACATTCTTATACCGCTGTAAATATAAATGTACGTAATAACCCCCAAAGCCTAGCAATAGGTAAGGGATACAAATAAATTAAAAATGTGGGACTGTATATATATATATATATATATTCCTTGTAAAAATTAATTGCATTGTGATGTCTTTTTTTTGTATTTTTATGATGTGAATGTATCTGATGATATGCAAAACATATTTTTTATATTTTGATAATACGTAGTTCTTTTAGGACTGAAACCATCTACGCATTAATGATTGACAAAATTTAAGTTTAATTTTTTTAATTTAATATTTATCATTTTCTTCAATAAATAAGCGCCTTCCACCTGCTATAAGGAGACTAATGGCTAATGGGATAAGCTGCGGATTACGAATCTAAAGTTGCTATAAAACTCGTGTTCAAATTCCACTTGCCGTGAAAATTCTCAAACATTGCCAATGTCTCTCTGTTATTGGAGTTAATCTCTGTTAAGAGATGGGAAAATTAAAATAAATAATTATAGTCAAGGAATCTCGACGAGTCCAAAGGGATTGATCAATTAATGCCCAGTTGCACCAACATATCTCAAGTCTCAAGATCGTCTTACATCTTACATTTGAACTTAGAGTGTTGCACCAACATTTAATACGAACTTAAGTCCTGATTTTGAGCTTACATCTCAAGTAGTCAAATTTGGCGACTTAAGTCCCTCTCAGCCTGAATTCGTAACCTAAAAGGAGAATTGTGACATTTTATCTATTCAACTATCTATATAATCCCTTAGAATATATATATATTTTTTTTTTATTTAATTAATCTATCTTATTGTTATTATTTAAAAAAAAAAAAATTATATTTTCATACTGCCTGTATAGAATTTTTAAAAAATTTACCAGGTATATTTATATTATATATAAAAAATTCGAAATAAAATTTGTTGAAGCATAGACGGTGTGTAAAAGTTTAAACTGTTTTTAATCGCTATAAATTGGTTTTTACTTCAAGATATTAATAGAAAACGTGAATATTGGTGTGGATGGAGCTGATCGGAGGTGAAGATTTTGATGTTTGCATAATGTTATAATTGACAGAGAAGGTTTTGAACATAACCTCGTATTTTCAAAATATATCTGTCAAAAATTCAATATGATTTTAAATAAATATATTAAATATATTTTTACTGTTAAATTTATTAATATATTAAATTAAAATATTAGCCTAAATTAAATTATTAATTTGTTTATTAATTAAATAAACCCATTATTAAAAATATAATATATTATATTAAATATTTTAAATAGATATTAAAAATAATAGATTTAAAAGTTGATTGAATTGAAGAGGCAGAAAAACGTCAAACAAAAAGTAAGTAAATTTATTTATTTTAAATTAAAAAAAAAAAAAAATACTGTAGATTAACTTACAATTTGTTTGTGTTTTTTTGTACCATTTCATTCAATAGTTTGTCTAGAAAAATATATTATGAAAATTTTTCTCTTTTTTTATTCCCCAATGAGGGAGGGCCTAGAAATACTTCACTTATTAAAATTTGTTAATATTTTTTTGTTGACAGAATTTGATAAAATAGATTAAGCTGATTATTTATTTATTTATTTTTATTTTGGTCAGATTTTTGGTTAGCAAATATGTTTTTTGTTGTCCTGCAGTGCCGCCTAGTGGCTAATTTGTAACAAAAATGCGAGGTTGCCAGATGTTGTTTTTTTCTTAAAGGCAGCTTGGGTAAGATCATTTGAAGATTCATTGGTGCAACGTTTTAAATCTCAAGCTGAGACTTGAGTTCAAGACGGACTTGACCAAGTCAAGATCTGAGACTAGTTGGTGCAACTGGGCATAAAAGATCTTTGTCTGATCTCAGCAAGCTAAGATGATCATCAATCAAGAATTCTATATTATGATCCAGCAAGAGATCTTATTCATGAATCACAATAGGCTTTGCATTTTATTGAGATAGTACAAATCAGAAAATCTATATATATATATTGATGGTCTCAGTGAAAAGTGTCTAACTCCACTTTTTTTCGAAAATAATTTTTTTTTTTTGTATTTTCTGTTGAAATTCCTTATGCCCTGAACTGGGTAAGAACTAGGGTCCGACCGAAACAAGATTTTCAGCCGAAACCGAATATTCGGCCTCAACCTTAGTTTCGGCCGAAACCGTAACCGAAACCGAAACTTGTATTTCCTATAAAAATTTTTTTTTTCATTTTACCTTTTTTTTTTTTTTGAATTTTTTTCCCTTCGGTGAAAATCATTTTACCTTTTTTTAGGGAGACTAAAATTTTTTTTCTCCCTCAAGAGCAAATTATTTGACCTTTTTTTTTTTTTGCATGCGAGTCTCATCCCATTTTTTCACACTCTGGTTTCGGCCGGCCGAAAGGTTCGGCCACTTTTTGGCCGAAACCGAAACTACGGCCGAAACCATGATTTTTGGCCGAAACCGAAACCGAATATTCGGTCGGTTCCTAGTAAGAACGTAATTCAAATTTTTCAGTTCGAAAGTGTTTAACAGTGGCTGTAACACTGACAATGAAATGTTTTTTGGTTCTCCAAAAAAAAAAACAAAAGTGGAGTTAGGCACTTTGCTAATTAGAACGTCGATATATGTTTTTCAGTGTGGGGGGGGGGCCCCACAAAGATATCGTGGGGGTGTCACAAAGATACCGTGTCCCGGATACCAGTTATACTCGCTACGCCATTGTGTCTTTGAAGAATTGATGACCTTAAAATTTGAGTTTAATTCAAATTAAAAGAAAACGGATCAGGTGTATTTGGGATAATTAAAATGATTTATTATCCATTGTTCCAAAAATATGAATTTATTTCCTTTGACCATGTATGTTTATTTAATATGTAAATTAATACAAACTTTTGTTTAAAATATAGGCTATAAAGAATGTCAATTAAAATTTCAAACAATCACTTTTAACTCGCATGTATAATGATTTCAAAATTTGTTTAATGAAAAGTAGGAATGTTTACAATTTCATTTTACTATTTTCAGGTCCGGTGTTTCCATGTATTTTCTGCGGAAGTAATTTTATTGATTTATTTTTTCTATGTAAACATCAGAAAAAATGCATTTCTAACAATATAAATATATTTGATAAGATTAGATTTGGTCACAAACAGAAAAAAAGGTAAATATAACTCAAATTTTCCCTATTTTTTTTTTTTTTTTTTTTTTTTTAATGAATAATTCGAGTGAATAGAATGTATTTTTTTTTTTTATTTTAGGAAAGAATAATGAAGCGAACAAAAAACCAACAAAAGGAAAGAAATCTAGGACAGAACCACAGAAGAAAAAGAAGCAACTTAAGAGAAGTCAATCTGAGATCTCAGCCCAAGAACAAAAAAAATCGGCCGACTTGTAATTATTGTAAAAAAAAATTTTCTCAACTTTCTTGCCTCAAAATACATATAAGAACACAACATACAGGCGAATCGCTTCTTAATTGTGATATCTGTAATAAAAAATTTCCTTACATTTCTAAGCTTCAGAGACATCTAAGAACACACACAGGCGAAAAGCTTTTCAATTGTGAGATCTGTAATAAAGAATTTTCTTATTTTTCTTCCTTCAAAACACATTTAATAACACACACAGGCGAAATGCCTTATAAATGCGATATTTGTAATAAAGGATTTACAGAACTTACTAAGGTCAAAAATCATTTAATAACACACACAGGCGAAATGCCTTATAAATGTGATATCTGCAAAAAACAGTTTTCTCGAAAACGACCTCTTGCCACTCATATACAAAAACATCATATAGGAACACATACTGATGAAATAAACCAAAAGTTTAAATGCGATATTTGTAATAAACGATTTACAGAACTTAATAAGGTCAAACGTCATTTAAGAACACACACAGGTGAAAAGCCTTATAAATGTGATATCTGCAATAAACAATTTGCTTTGAAACATCAACTTACCAGACATATTCTAACTCACACCGGTGAAAGGCCGTATGAATGCGATATTTGTAATCACAAATTTGCTCTAAAACATAATCTTAATTCCCATATGCGAACACATACAGGTGAAAAGCCTTATAAATGTGATATCTGTAATACACAATTTGCGGTAAAAACTACTCTTAATTCCCATATGCGAACACATACAGGTGAAAAGCCTTATAAATGTGATATCTGTTATACACAATTTGCTGTAAAAACTACTCTTAACTTCCATATGCGAACACATACAGGTGAAAAGCGGTATAAATGTGATATCTGTTATACACAATTTACCTATTCTACAACTTATAAAAAACATTTACAAGCCATTCATGAAAAAAGCAATATGCTGATTTAAAAAAACAAATGCTAAGCAATGCAGGCGAATAATCATTAAACGTATACTTTATTTTACTTTTAGCTATTTTAAGTACCCTGAACATGTAAACAAAATTCCGAACTTAATCATGAACTTCACTCATGAGTTCTTTAGATAGGCTTGAGAAGTGGCTTCATAAATGAATCCAAACTTTTATCGGGTTCCAATATGCAATCTATATGAATAAATATGTTTCATGGCAAAGATTAAATAAAATAAATGATGAATTAACTTGTTCTTTTTGGTAAAATAAAAGATTATATTTTATTTTTTCACCTTTGACTCCCGATACATCCACATCCTCATAATAATCCAGCCTTTAATAATTATTTAACTATTTCATTCTGAGTCGAGGAATTTTCCATTATATGCTTTTAGTTGTAGCAAATTAATCATAATAAAAAAAGATTTAAATCCTTTATACGAAAATATTTTTAGCTCAGAGATGGCCTAACCAGTACCAGTTTCCAAAACGTCAGCCAAAAGCATATAATAAATGAAAATAAAATGAATATATTATTCAGAGATTATATCTCGGGATTGGTTTAGTAGTAGGCCCTATAAATGATTTATAATTAATTTCTACTGTCTGTACTACTTTCTTAACCTACGGTTTGAATTTATTTATATATATGTTACGCCGATTTGACGAAATTGCTTATTTCATGAAATCGGCAATATTTTTTTCTTACATAACCTATAATTTTTTTTATATATTCAAAAACTAAACTTTTTTCCCGAGTAAAATAAAACATGGGACCATTAGGGGGGCCTTTATTTTATTAATTATCCTAATTATCTCAACCAAGATTGCATTGTACAAGTTTCTTTAGGTGATAAATATAATCGAGAAATGAAAAACCAGAAAAAGCAAATGCCTGCTTTTTCGTGAACTCGGCAGTCAGAGGGCCAAATTCACGAAAACAGCAAAATTTTGCTGATATGATTTGCCGCAATTTCGTCGTTTCGGGGTAAAATCAAAATGTTAATAAAATAATTTCAAAATGAATTTCAAAATTTAAATATGATGACCTAACCTACAACTGTCATTTCATTTGTGAGTACATTTATTATTTTCTTTAATTAATTAATATCAGATAATTAAATTCAGTTTGCTTTTATTTTTTTAGGTTTCAGATAAGGAACTAAACATATGGAAAATTATTTTGGGACCGTTTATTTTGAAGGTCAACTTTCCTATTTTTGTCGTCACGGCTTGTGACGTCATGGCTTGTAACGCGACTTGCTGATAGAAGAGCGAAAAAATTTGAGGGGATCAAATAAAAGTTTCACTTTATAAATACATCTTGTTTTTGTTTGAATTTGATGAATTTTATTTGAGTTTCCTTTCTCGAGGGGTTCGCGCATGGGCACCCGAATTATTTACGTATATTAGTTATTTACGAGATTTTTGTAAAATCGTGTAAATAACCCAACTTAGCTGCCCTCTATGTTTCCTGCCTGCCTTAGATAGATTTTCAGGTTGCTAATTTCACATTAATTTGGCATATAAAATTGAAATTGATAATTAATTATTTAAGAAAATTTTCCTTTTATTTTCTCTTTAAGTTTGTTATATTAATCGAAAATTGTGAAAATGTTATTTTTAAAAGAGGAGGTAAACATTTCCGAGGATGTAAAATATCCAATTCATATAGGTAAGGTCTCATTTAATATATGATTTTGATAATACCGATATAGCAATAACTAAATTAATATTTATAAATAACCAAGGTTGTATTTAAAGCTCTATTCTTATAAAAATACGAATCATAGGAAGATATGTTTGTTTTCTTAAATATTTCAAAATTGATGAACAATATTGAGGAAGAATACTGTGATGAACCCACTGCTTAGCATTATTTGCCATGGTGTCTTTGTTTGAGTGTTTTCTTCGGATGTTTATGTAAAGAAAGTGTTTATTAAATAAAAATTTTCTCGTTTGTAAATATTTTGCGTTCGGATCCCAGGCAGTCGGATGATACCAAAGAATGCATGGACCCCAAATATGTATATATATTATTAAAATAACGGTTATCGTCATTATATGGCCTAAGTTGCCGAAAAGACTGTGAGCATGTGTGTGTGAGTGTGAAATGGGAAAAAAAGTGTGTGTTAAAAAAAAAAATATATCTTTTTTTCATAAAGGGATGATTAAAAATGAATTAGGGTTGTAATAAATACCGGGTGGCCTGGCGGAATCGATAAATTGTGGCTATATCGTTGCACTTTTTTTAAAGTTTGACCTTGCAGTAAAGTGTAGGGCTTTTAAGGCTAAAATTCCCCACTGATCGCTAATCGTATACAGAGTGTAACGATATTTTTATTTTTTTTTTTTTTTCAATGGAACGCCCTGTATATTATTGAATATTTGGTTTGCCCGGTCAATTTTAGTGGGACTTTATTAAACTATTGATAGAACTTTGACATTTTTGATTGAGGATAACTTTATTTTTTCAAATGGAACCACATATCTTTTTTTATTGGTTTGCATCCAACGATTTATTAGCTTCAAAATTGATATAAGGTTATGGCTACCTATCATCAACCATTTAGGAAAAAAACAAGTTATTGCTTTTTTGCCAAGATTATCTTCATCCAACAAAACATTAAATGATCACTAAAGCCTTGGATTCACCCCCAAGGGCAACGAAATGGAATGGAATGGGTTAAACGTTCTTTTTGTTGTAGAATCCAAAAATGTTTAGCCCTAAGTGGCCGACATTTTGAAAATCTGTTATAATAATCTTGTTTTGATTGTTTGCAATTTTTTTTTGTATTTGTTTTATTAAAAGTATTTTTCTTTTACTTAACCTTTTTATTTACTTTTACAGTATTTTTATTTGACACAGCTTGAAAATATTGCTTATGTTTCGGGCAAAACAGCAATAACTTGATTTTTTTGGTTGATGAAAGGTAGCCATAACCTTATATCAATTTTGAAGCTAATAAGAAGTCGTTGGATGCAAACCAATAAAAAAAGATATGTGGTCCATTTGAAAAAATAAAGTTATCCGAAATCAAAAATGTCAAAGTTCTATCAATAATTGCAGGGGCAACAAGAAGCGCTTTTAACGTATCATTTCGAAAATGCTCATGATTTAGATGTTGGGGGGGGATAAGGGGGGGGGGAGGGACCCCAACCCCCCCCCCCAAAAAAACAAAAAACAACAAAAAAAAAGGGAAAACAAACCAAAAGCGAACCAACTTTTTCCCAGGAGGAAAAACTATAGTTCCGCAAAAAAAAAAAAAATTCTTCAAAAAATTTATGTGAAAAAAAAAATGTTTTATATAATAAACAACCTTCACATAAAAAAATTTTTTGCGCCCCCCCCCGAAAAAATTTCTATATACGCCCCTGTAGATGTTAGTTCTTATTTTCTTTATTTATAATTATTAAATATCAATATTATACCTAAAAGGATTCTAAAAAAATTTGGTGTTGGCTGTGTCTTCTAAACAAAACAGCCGTTGGCCTTTTAACGCAACAACGTCTTTTGCCTGACTTCAAACTAATTTTACTTTCTCTTATCTATATATGAAATATATAGAGAGAAAGTATTATTTGTTTTTTTTTTTTTTTTTTTTTACTTTTTTTTTACTTCTCATTAACATTTTCATAGTAACAATATATGACAGGTGTGGCCAAACTTATATCCATTAAAGGCGACTTTTGCTCAAAAAATGAGGGTTTTTGAGAAAAAAATTGATTTTAGAGTTAATTACTCGGGATTTGTTTATTTATTCTATTAAAGTTTTTCTTTCTGCACAAATTGACATCACATTTAGACTGATCTGATTAGCCGTTCGGAATCTACAGGGGTTTAAATTTTGAAATTTGAATTTTCCGCCGCTCGGTAAAATGACATGATAGGAAAAAAAATAAATTGTGAAATCTTTAGCTAAAAATCATTCTTTCTAACCGTATATTCAACATAATTATATCTAAGTCAGAGGAGTTATTCAGGCTGCATTATATATTCGATGTTTGTAAAATTTTAAACGTGAGAAGCACCACTAAATCAGCTCATAGCGGGCCATCATCATCATCATACTTATATATAAAGCGCTTAAACCGGTGTCCTATGTGTGAACCCACCAATCAGGCCTCAGGGATAGCGCTGATTGGCGAAATTCAGAGAGGGCGGAGTTGGAGAGGCAAATTCAAAATTTTTAACTACTAAACACGTAGGAGACGCCGCCCACCAGGGTCAAGTTGAAGCCGCGCCATAATCAACTTGTTTAATAATAAAAATCAAATTCTTATAACTTATTATTTTCAGGTCCAGTCTATCCATGCATTTACTGCGGGACAAATTTTATAAATTTATTTTTTCTTTATAAACATCATAATAAATGCAGTCCCAAGAGTATAAATAAACTAGATAAAATTAAATTTGATCCCATAAAGAAAAAAGGTAATATCATCTGCATTTTCCTTATTTATTTATTTTTCATAGTTTTAAATAAAAGATTTATTTATTATTTTAGAGAAAAAGAAAGAAAAAACATCAAAAGGCAAGAATTCAAATAATACAAAGCCTTTGAACAAGAATCAAGCTGAGATTAATACGGATCAACAAAAAAGCAGCAAAAATATTCTAAATTGTGAATATTGTCAAAAAGAATTTTCATTTCTATCTAACCTCAACATACATTTAAGATCGCATACTGGCGAAAAGCCTTATAAATGTGAGTTTTGTAATAAACAATTTTCACAAAAACCAAATCTAAACACACATATGCTAACACATACTGGCACAAAGAGGTATAAATGTGATATTTGTAATAAACAATTTTCCCATAATAATTCGTATAATATACATGTGCGATCACATACAGGCGAGAAGCCATTTAAATGTCATTTCTGTAATAAACAATTTTCCCATAAAAATTCGCATAATATACATGTGCGATCACATACAGGCGAGAAGCCATTTAAATGTCATATTTGTAATAAACAATTTGCACAAAAACCCAATCTAAACACTCATATACTAACACATCCTGGCCAAAAGCCATTTAAATGTGAAATTTGTAATGAACAATTTTTGCAAAAACAAAACCTAAACATGCATATTCTAACACATACTGACGATATTGTTACTGATACTGACAAAAAGCCTTAAAATTGTGTTGTCTGTAATTAAGAATTTTCCTAAAAGTAATTTCTTAACACACAAATACGACAACATACAATCAAAAATTAAAAAGATATAATAAGTATGATATCATATTTTACTATCATTAATTTTAAGTTACATATCAATGCTCTAATTAGCAAAGTGCCTAACTCAAATTTTTTTTTTGAAAATAGTTTTTTTTGTATTTTCTGTTCATTCTTTTCAAACCCTGAACTGGGTAAGACCGTAATTCAAATTTTTTAGTTCTAAAAGTTGCGGCACGAAAAGTGTTTAACAGTGCCTCTAACAATGACAATGAAATGTTTTTTTGGTTCTTCAGAAAAATAAACAAAAAATGGAGTTAGGCACTTTGCTAATTAGAACGTCGATATTCAAATCCATATTTGCCTAGTAATGTACAAAATTATATTTCTAGACTGGTCTTTCGCTTCATGTTGTATTAATTTAAAGTGCCTGAATATTTAATAACGCAAATAGCAATTATAAAAATGTCTATTTTTGGATTTTTTCTTCATTCATATTAATTAAGAAATTTTTAAAATAAGCTTATATGATTTATTTAAAAATCAAATGTCAAATTAGTTCAGCATTCTTGCAATAGATGGCAGGCTAGTCTAACAGCTGATCCCCTAATAGCCTATATCTGGCTTATATTTATATATTTTTATGCTTTTATAAAAGATACATAATATATAATAACATTTATAAAGTATTAATTGTTAAAAGATCAATGAAAATCAACCAAATGCCTTAAATATTATTAGCTACCATTCTGACATCTCTTGGCAAATTTTTGAATGACATGATTTTTTTGGGCCTACTTTTTATGACACACAACGCCAAAAACATGCGTAACACCTTCGGTCCTATTCCGTCTTTAAATTTGTATTGTGTTTGTTTGGAGCTAGCCACTGAGGACTGGTGAAGCGAGTCGTTAATAAAATTTATTTATTTTACAAGAGTAAAGTGTGCTTCAAACAATTATGAGAAGCAAATAAAAATTCGCTCTCTGTCCATGGTATGAGAATAATAAAATTTGAGGCATTATCATGATTGAGCTACATATAAATGTGTATGCCCAATATAATATTGGCGAGGAATATTATATATTTTTTCAGACATTAAGTTGGCCCTTAAGATGGTCCCATATGTGACCGAAATGTCGCCCCTGGTAAATTAATAAATTGAACTATAACTAGCTGCTTGCTCATACTTTCTACCAATTTGAATATCAACACTCAGCTATATACGACCTTTAAAAAAAGAATATACATTTTAAAGAGTATTCACTTGATGAAATAAGGGCCTTATTTTTTTTTTTTGTTTTGTTTTGCTCCTCTAAGGCCCGATTACTTCACCCTGAGTGAGTTTGTTAGCCCCGACTTTTTTGTAGTGCAGGAACCCACTTCAGTTTTATTTTTATAGTAAAATATACGATATTTATTCATTTTATTGCTAAAAGAAGTATTCTAGAAGTAAATATATTTGTTATTTTACCTTAGATTCTACTTATTTTATCAATAAAATGATGAAATGTCGTATATTTTACAATATATTATAGGCTAGGGCCCGCTTGCATCATATCTCGTCGCCATTTTTAGCCCTGAGTTAACCTCACTTTTGAGTAATTTCAGCTAGATACATGGGGAATTGGAGCCAAGGTCTGGGCTAAAGTTAGCCCAGGCCCAAAGTCGGGGCTAAGATTTAGCCCTGGGATGACACGTACGAACATGTATTATGAACACAAGCATCCTAACTTCACGAATATAAATATAAAAAATAATATAAATGCAATCTGGAATCTACCGTTTTTTTTTTTATTATTCATTTTATGTCAATCAGGATTATACTCGTATATCCAGGATATATTCCAAGTTGTTGAATATTCTCCTAACTTCAGCTAACGCATTGCACATGTCTTGTTAATAAAACTATTTGTCTTCAAATTGATATAATATTGATATTAAATATTTATATAAATATCTTCAGTTGATATTACTTCTTGTCAGGTGAAAATAAAAGATATATTTCTTTTTGAAATTATCTTTATTTGAGCCACACAGCTGACAATTTGTCAAAATAATTGTGAAGATTGGAACAATTGACAAATTGTTATGTGAACACTTCTTGTTGATTTTTTTGAAAATTTTTAAATTTTAGCAAAAAAAAATTCATTTCTTATATTTAAACGTATATTAATAATATTTATTTAAATTATGGGTGATAATATCAATTTTTATTTTTAATAATTTTTATAAGATGCCTGTAATGGAGTTGCAACCTTCACAAACAGAACATGATTTGTTCCCCCGGAAGAGGGTTTCTGCATTACAAAAAAAAGCCATTTAGCCCGGTGCTAACAAACTCACCCAGGATGAAGCAATCGGGCCTAAGAATACTTAAGTGGCGCCTTCACTGATTTAAAAAGAAGTGAGGGGCTCAGAGCAAAAGTGAACCAAGTCCACTCAGGGCCGGCGCAAGCTATTCTGCCGCCCTAGGCAAGATATTTTTTTTGCGCCCCCCCCCCCCCCAAAAAAAAAAACTTTAAAAATTTAATTTGTCGCCCCCTCCTTAAAATTTTCCCTGATCTCAAAAATTTTTTTTTTTTGCGGAACCAAAATTTTTTCCCGTGTGCTGCCCGCGGAACATTTTCTCTTGCGCGGAACCAAAATTTTTTCCAGCCCGAAAAATTTTTTTACCTTTTTTTTTAGAGTCGAAATTTTTGCCGCCCGCGAAACCAAAATTTGCCGCCGGCGGAATATTTCCTCTTGCGCGGAACCAAAATTTTTCCTCGTCAGAAAAAAATTTTTACCTTTTTTTTAGACACAAAATTTTTGCCGCCCGCCGAACCAAAATTTGTCGCCCGCGGAACCTAATCTTTTCGAGTACCGCTTGCGGAACCAAAAATTTTTTTTTTTTTATTTTGACATTTTTGCCGCCCTCTCCAGGTTGCCGCCCTAGACGGCCGCCTAGTTTACCTAATGGACGCGCCGCCCCTGAGTCCACTTTTTACTCTTTTGAGAAAAAACGAATCAAAATTAAAGCCTTATATTTAATTCCTCTTAAAATATTCAACATTTATCTAATTTACAATTTTATATTCAGATTTTTGGATTAAGGAACTTCTGCACTCTGGAGGATTAGTATTGAAATTCGTACATGGTTCATTTATCCGAATAACTACCATAATTTACTATCCAAAAAGCGAAAAATAAGGAAGTTGTTTACTTTTGGATTTGGTCCACTTTTGCTCAAGTATTAGTTAACTTTAGATATATTAGTTTAGTTTTAAAGATTATTCTTTAATTAATTTTATTAAAACACCCAAATAAGAATGCGGGTTCGAATTTTAAGTTTATATATTATATTTATAAATAGTTTGTAGAAAAAATTGTTAATTGAATAGTTGAAAACAGTGCCATAGAAACATATTATTAGAAAGAGATGGAGAATAAAAAAAGCGTGAGAAAAATAAAATTGTATAATTAAAAAAATGTAATGTAAAAGTAACAATTTGAAAATTGATTATTTTCACAAAGATAATAAAAAGTAGAAATTAATATTTAACGTATTTATTTAAAAACTCAAAAATAAATATGGGGAATGACTTCTCCGAGACTTTCTCGTATATTCTTTTGGAATTACGTCTGTGTGTGTGTGTGTGAACACGATTGCTTAATTTCGAAATTTCTGAAAAAACTTATTAAGCCGTAAAGTACTACTACTTCCAAGTGAGCGTATTTACTCCAAAAGTTGATAGAAATCTACAATTTTAGTGTAAGGAGCATATACCAAATTTCATCAATCTAGCTGCTTTGGTTTTTAAGCAATCGTGTTCACACACACACAGAGACATAATGCTCAAAATGTATTTTTTGACTCAGGGAGGTCTTAAACGTGGAGAAACATCAAAATCTCGAAGTCAAATTTTTTTACGATTACAATACTTTCTCTTTATATTCTTTACGAGAAAGCAGGGCCGCAGACAGGGGGGGGGGGGCTATATCCCCGGGGCCCGGGCCCTCCGAGGGGGCTCGGGCCCATTGCTCTCCCGCCTTAAAATTCTAATAAAAATAATTTTCATGGTTAAAATATCAATTTAAAAAAATCCTTTTCTTGAAATTTTTTTCCTCAGGGGGGGGGGCCTTTTAACCACAAATCAAGTTTGATCTTTTTCATGACTCAGGATAGCTAAAAACGTAGATTTCAGTGGCTAATTTTCAAAAATTTTTCCACACCCCCAAATTCTCCCGGAAATCCTCTGCCCGTATCTGGCCTCGATAAATTATTGTAATTCTTTGATTAGGAAACTTTGAAAAATTTTTAAATAACTTTATTTAAATAAATTATGTAAGCTATGTATAACTATTTCAAAAGTTGTGTCAAAAATTGTTGGCATGAAGGCCACAATAGCCTTTTATATAGCCTACGGCCAAAGGGCAAATAAATTAAAAAAAAAAAAAAGCCTTTTACTGGTATATACTAAAAAAAAAACTTTTAAGTTTTTTTTTTTTTTGGGGGGGGCCCTATTAGTAAGTAGCCCCGGGGCCCCTCAAGTCTGTCTGCGGCCCTGCAAGAAAGTAAAAATGAAATAGGATTTATGACTGGTCGCACAGCGCGTTTTCGTTACTAGTTAGTGACTTGCAAGACTAACTGCATATAAGGGGAAGTGAGTTTTATTGGTGCAGATCGAGGGTCCGGTGGCCTGGTGCAATGGATAGCACAGCACGCCTATGCCCCGGAAAGGCGAAGATCCTGGGTTCGATTCCCGGGGGCCATGGGATGTTTGGCCATACACATACATGTCTTGTTAAATTTTAATCTTATTTTGAGTAAAATTGAAATATTTTGTTTGTTTTTTATAACGATAGCGTTTCGATTACCAAAAGTAAGAGAAAATTGTGTGCCGTGTGGCCATCACACCAGATGTTAATAAATATACTTATTGGATCATAAATATATGTTTTTAATTTATATAATTCAATCCTATTTGAATCCATAAAAATATATGAGAAAATATAGAAATTCTTTTAGATTAAAAATAAAATATAGAATAATAAATTTAAAAATCTCTCCTAATATTGTTTAAAATATAAAATTAATTAGACTAAAAATAAATCTAATAATACAAAACAAATATAAATCTTTGAAGATAAACAAATCGAACGACAATCAGCCAACAACACATGAATGGCCGAGAAAGAGATAAAGTAGAGCGCTACTTTTGCACAGAGAAGAGAACCAACACACCATAGTTACTCTTATCCCCACACTCTCATATGCAGAGGGTTCTAAGAATCATCTCCATCAATTTTGATGAAAAAAAATTATCTATTTACTCACACTCATGTTAAATTATTTGTTTATTTTGTATACAGATGAGAATACTTATAAAACGAAAAAGCATATTCAAAATAATTAATAATAAAATAATTTTCATTCTTTTTACGATAATGTAATAAAAATGAAAAGGATTAAAAAGGAAAATAAATACCTAGGAAAGTGAAGAAAAGGTTGGAGGTCGGCGTTTTGAAAATGGAAAATAATCGTGGATCAGTTGTCGAGATTGCATCGTTGGGTGCTTGTTAATCAGGCGGGATTTCTTTTGGTAGCTTCTTCACTGACTGACCGTGGGGCTCATACTGATGGTGGCGACGCCGGCAACTAGTGTCGAACTAACGAAACAATAGTGTGTCGCGTGATATCAATGCTGCTCTGCTATTGGTCAAATGATACAAGGCATTAATTTAAAAAAAAAATCTGGTGTGACTACTCGCACAGCATAGAACTTTCTCTTACCTTCGGTAATGAAAAGAAGTGATCTGTGCTTCTCACACCAGATTTCAAAATTCCCTAAACATAAGAGTTACCAAAATTTATATTCCACAAATCCTTTCTCTCGTTATAATGACAGATAAATGAAATTATATAATTAGTTAGCATTAAAAATAAAAGGAAATTGATAATATGATTTAAAAAAAAAGTGCAGAAGCCCTTTTAATTATATGATCTAATATGGGAGTTATTGGCGATCAAAGTTAAGCTTATTTTCGACCTTAATGACATCAACACTCTATATTATCGAAAAAGCTTATTTAGCATTGTCTGATTAAAACCAAATTTTTACCAGAGATTTATAATTAATAAATGAGTTTTTTTCTAAAGTTTCATTGAGATTGGTAAAGAAATAAATAAAATATTGACTATTTTATAAATTTTGTTTTAGAATTCGGAATCCCAGATGGGTAAAGAGAGCGATCTATGAACCGTGTCTAGGCTTGCAACTGAGATCCCGAATTCTAAAACTCAATTTACAAAATAGTCAATATTTTATTTATTTCTTTACCAATCTCAATGAAACTTTAGAAAAAACTGATTTATTAATTATAAATCTCTGGTAAAAATTTGGTTTTAATCAGACAATGTTAAATAAGCTTTTTCGATAATACAATAGAATTGAGTGTTGATGTCATTAAGGTCGAAAATAAGCTCAACTTTGATCGCCAATAACTCCCAAATTAGATTATATAATTAAAAGGGCTTTAGTTTTCTGGAATCAGGGGGAATTCAAGAATTAATGACATGTATCATATGTTAGATAGAGTTTTTTGTTTAATTACATCAAGGCATAAACAATCTGACATTTGCCCATTAAATTATTTGAAAACTATGCATTCAATTGAAATTCCCATTATAAATTATTAATCCGCATAAAAAGTAATGAAAAATGATATATCATATGTGGAATATTAAAATTTTTTTAATACTTCTTTTATTTCATGTTTCTTATATGGCTTATTTTTCCTTTAGTGAAATAACTTATATTGTGGCTCAAGTGGTTAATTCGTTCTATATTTTTTCCATTCTCATCTAACCAAACTTCGCGAGTTCAAATCCACCTCCTGCACTTTTTTTTTTATTCTTAACTAGAATTGAATTTTAAAATTTCTTATAAATAACCAAAATACTCTCCATGATACTGTCTTTGAAAGAAATCTATGCATTTTTTTTTTTTTTTTTTTTTTAATTTAAAATGATAAACGTTAGGATTTTGATATTTTTCTTTTTCGATGACATTTTAATGGAATGAAGAAAGATATTTACTTGACAAAAATAAATCTTTATTAAAATAAGAATAAAAAATATTCTTTTTTACATTTTATTAAAAAGCTTAAAGCTTAAATTAATTTTTTTTAAAAGAAAAGTGAAGAAAAATTTTAGAAATTTTTTTTACTTGGTTTTCGAGCTGATTGGGGGGGGGGGGGCAGAGCAGTGGCGTAGTGAGCTTAACTCGCGCCCGGGGACAATACCTTTTTAGCGCCCCCCCGCATTCGAAAACCATATAATATTATATGTAAAATATACATAATTATTATATTACTATACTGGCTAATACTGGCACTAAATTTAAAATATAATTTCCAGAAATCAATTATAATAAAAATAAAAATTATCCAGCAATATTTTATTTTGCGGACCATTTGGCGCCCATTTGTGAGTAGTACCCGGGGCATGATGACCCCCTTGCCCCCTCCCCTCGCGCTACGCCCCTAGCTACTATCTATCTATTAAACACAAGGCGATACATCGTTTCTCGATAAAATTTCACGTAAAATAAGAATTTGCATACGAAATTTTAATATCTCTAATAGTTTTCGATTAATTGATACAAAATCTAAAAATATTAAGATTTTTAATTTATCCACTTCTTAAACATATGACACGGGGAAAATATGGGGGATTTGATGAGGATTAAGAATCTACTTTTGTTATTTTTGTATCTCAATTATTTTTCGAGTTATACTCAAAAAACGATACAAAATTTGAGAAGGCTTAATATCATTAAACATAAAAGGTAGAAGATATTTAAGATATCGTATAAATTTTGTATTTAATGCAGATAACGAATCAATAAACACAAATTTTATATCTTTTTTAGTTTTTAGCAAATTTACGAAAATTCAAGCAAACATAGATGTGACTCTCTCTTATTAAATAGAGCAAACTAGTAATTGACATAAATTTATAAGATTCAGGATTTAGTGCTGATTCTAATGCACTATTCACTATTGAATAGTTTTTTTATTATTTTGAAAAGAAAAAATTCATCTGTCAAAATAAATTTAGAAAATCGATTTTTTATTATTTTTAGGACATTTCTTGGCCAAAAATGGATTGTTTTAGTTAGGATATATTATATATTAATTTATTCAATCGATATCAAGCCCTAAAAGTGTTTATTTAATTAAAAAACAATAAATTAGAGGCGGGAGTTGACGTTACAAGTCGTGAGTGTCATCAATAAACCCTCATTTTATGTGGGCGTAGCTAAATAAAAAAATTCCTATGGCTTTATAATTGATTCAAGAGACCAGTTTTGCATTTTGCCTCAAATCCGTGAATAAATAAGAGAGACATGGCGAGTTTTTGAAGAGCGATCTCGCGCGAGACGAAAAGGCTTAGACAAGAGTTACGCGAGTCCCCCTGCCTGATCTCTGGGCGCCGATCGAATTGGAAAAAAAATTTGAGCCTCTTCCATTAGATGAAAGAATCGACAAATTGATTGATTTCATCTGTTTATGCTCAAATTTTGTAAAATTTATTATTTATTCCCAGCTATAAAAATAATACCTGCGAGTTTATAAAGAATTGAACCCTTTGAGGAATATAAAATTCCAAATCTTTTTTTATCTTCAAACAAATAGATTCTAATTTCTCATAAATAGAGCCTACTAAATTAAATAATTCAACCCTTCCCTTGAGACAGAAATTTTATTTTTTTTCTCAAGTGTTTTATTGCTCAGTTAATGATAACAGAATATAAAAAAAAAAAATTCTCTCACTTATCAAATCGAACATCCCAAATCTCCTCTTTTAAATGCGTAGAGCAAAATTTAGATGCTTTATTCTTTTATTAACTCTAAAATGCTCCTTATTATTAACTTACTCTTTCAATGTCCCCCCCCCCCCCCCCTTAAATCCTAATGTTCATGTTTTTAAACTTATCTCCTCTCTAGAAGAAATATTAAGGCTAAAATATTTCTTTTCATCCCTCCATATTTAATTCATGGCCCTAAGATTTAGGGCGCTATTATAACAAACCCATTAGAGCCTAGAGGGTTGTGACATTAATATTCAGGTAGAGAAAAATTCAGAGAACATTTTGCACTCATTTAATTGGTCGAACGAATGGAGAGATATAATAAAAAAAAAAAAAAATTTGAATATAAAATTTTCACGTCGTGTGAATATTCTCTAGAAATTTCTGAGTTTATTGCAAAAAACCCGATGCAATTTGGATAAGGGGTTACGGAGTTATTGACAAGTGAAGTTTCAAAGTTTTTTTTTTTTTTTCTTCTCGCCTGTTAATTAATTTGCTCTTGTTAGATCGCGCAGCGACGGCATCCCCCCCCCCCCCACTCCGCTCGCATTGTTGACCGCGTGCTTGGCGCCCCCCGCCCCTCCCCCCGCCCCGCCCCCTTGTCTCTTTATTTAACAAATAATGAATAAATCGATGATTGCAAATAAAATAAATTTTTTACTTTCTCTTACCTCTTTATATATGTTAATATATATAGAGACAAAGTATTGAATTCATGTCAAAAATTCGATGTCGAGATTTTGATGGATATACACGTTTTGAGGTTCCCTGAATACAAAAAAAGTGGTTTTCGCGACATGGTCTGTCTGTCTGTCTGTCTGCCTGCCAATGAACAAAATATCTCAAGAACCAAAAGAGCTAGGAAGTTGAAATTTTATATTTAAGTTAGACACACACCCAGGGCGTGAAAATAAGCTTTTAATCAAAATCGACTAAAGAGTAATACTAGTACTTTACTGATGTAATTTTTCAGTTTTTTTTTTCGATTTTTACAAAATTCGCTCTAACGATTTTGATTAAAATTCAAAAATCAATTATTTTTTAGATTCTCAATAAAATATATATTCTTATTTTTGCCATTGAAATCTTCTGAAGACCACTTTACTCTCGTACTCCATAGGAAAGATAGAGAAATGGTTGCCATGGTAACAAAATATAAATATTTTCCCATACTAATAAATAAAGAGAACCTTCTCGGGATTGCAGGAAAATTATTTTCATACCGAAATTCCTATAACTTTTTGAGTTATAAATTCTTAAAGTTACAATTTCTCCCATAGGAAATGTATAGAGAAATATTTATGTATTCTTTTCATTTGTGTATTCCATGAATGTAAACAATTCATCAAGCAGGCACTGGATTGGAATGGAATAATAATAATTTTTTTTTTTTTTCATAATTAACAAGGGGAGGGGCCCACGGGGCGTGGTGTAGAGGTTAGCGTGCTAACCTCATATACCAAACGTCGCGGGGTCGGACCCCAGGCAGTCCGATGATTTTATTTCAGCCATCTGGATACCAGATGGCTTAAATAAAAATGCCTGGACCCTAATATATATAAATTCATAAATAACGGTTATCGTAAATGTCTTATATGGCCTGAGCTGCCGAAAAGACAGTGTGAATGTGTGTGTGAGTGTGAGTGTGAATGAGAAAAAAAGTGTGAATGTTTAAAAAAAAAAAAAAAAAAAAAACAAGGGGAGGGATACCAGATGGCTTAAATAGAAATGCCTCAACCCACAATAGATATTTTCTCTACAACGGTTATCGTCAAAGTCTTATATGGCCTAAGTTGCCGAAAAGACTGTATGAATGTGTGTGTGAATGTGAGTGTGAATGAGAAAAAAAGTGTGAATGTTTAAAAAAAAAAAAAAAAAAAAAAAAAAAAAACAAGGGGAGGGCACGACCTTGGGATTTCATTACTAAAAGTATTAATAGTAAAGTAGTAGTAGTAATTAGTAAACAATTTTGAGGGCAAAACGAGAATATACATTTGAAAGAGCATCTAAAAAATAATTGATTTTTGAATATTAATCAAATTCGTTAGAGCGAATTTTGTGAAAATCGAAAAAAACTAAAAAAGTACATCAGTAAAGTACTAGTACCCTTTGGCCGATTTTGATTAAAAGCTTATTTTCTCGGTCCCGGGGGGTGTTTAACTTAAATATAAAATTTCAGCCTCATAGCTCAATTCCTTCATGCTTAAAATTGAACACACACACAGAGACAGACAGACAGACCATGTCGCGAAAACCACTTTTATTTTGGATTCAGGGGACCTCAAAACGTGAAGATCCATCAAAATCTCGACATCGAATTTTTGACATGAATCCAATACTTTCTCTCTATATATATATTACATATATACATAGGTAAGAGAAAGTAAAAAATATATTCTTAATTATTCAATTTTAGTTGTATGTGAATATTCTCTAGGAAATTCTAAACTCATTGCAAAAAATCCTATGCGATTTGGATGCGTCGTTTCCGAGTTATAGACATTTGATTTATCAAGATTTTATTCATTCCCAATGTAATTATTTCCGGGCTCTTAAATTGACCAAAGGAGGGGAGGGCGGCGAGTTGCAGGCTCCCCCTCCCCTCCGCTCTGATTGTCGCCAGGCGCCCTCCCCCCCTCGATTCTAAGAAATATTATTTCTCTTTTTAAAAATAATAATTTAACAGCTTTTATTTTTTTTTTTTGTCATTCGGAAGAATTATAAAAATTGAACGAGAAAAAAAAAATTAATTAAGCAGTCAGAGAATATTGACAAATAAATGATTAGTTAGATGTAAAATCTTTCAATTCTTCATCATCACATATTTATTTGAACACAAGCGACTGTAAAATTTAATTTAGATGAAATTATTTGAGTACTTCAAACAATTTTCACAAAATATTACTGATGTACTTTTTAAAAGGGCATCTAAATAATTGATTTATATGAATTTTAATCTAAAAAGTAAGATTTAAATTCTGTCACCATGGCAACCATTTCTCCCTATCACCTATCTTTCCTATGATGAACAAGAGTAAAGTGATCTTCAGAAGATTTCAACGGCAAAATGAGAATATATATTTTAAAGAGCATCTAAAAAATAATTGATTTATTAATTTAAAAAAAAAAAAATCGTTAGAACGAATTTTGAGAAAATCGAAAAAAACTGAAAAACTACATCAGTAAAGTACTAGTACTTTTTGGCTGATTTTGATTAAAAACTTATTTCCACGCCTCAGGGGGGGGTGTCTAACTCAAATATAAAATTTCACCCTCCTAGCTTAATTCCTTCATGCTTAAAATTGAACACACATAGGCAAGAGAAAGTAAAAAAAGGGGGGGCCGTGAGGGTCCCAACGGGGCTGAGACTCAAAAAGTTTAACAAGCATTGAACTAAAGATCGAAAGGGATGGATTTTATTATTTAATATATTTAAGAGAAATAAGCATCTCTTTGATTGAAGAGAAAATATTTTGAAATTTTATTTTTTCTCAAAGAATTGAATTCTTTATAGATAAATATGCATTCTTTTATTCTTATAGTTAAAAAAAAGTTTCGAATAAAATTTTATAAAAGCATAAAAAGATGAAATCAATCAATTTGTCAATAATTTCAAATGCTGGGAGAGCATCAATTTGTTTTTTCTAATTCGATCTGCGCCCAGAGTGCAGCCAGGGAGCCTCGCTTCACTCTCGTCTAGGCTTTTATTCACGCGCACATTCGCTTTTTAAAAAGTCACTCTATCTCTCTTATTTTTCGTTCGATTTGTGGAAAAATGCAAAACTGATCTTTTCAATCAATTATAAAGCTATAGACATTTTTTTATTTAACTACGACCACATTAAATGGGGGTTTATTGATTGCCTTTTACATCTTCAAATTTTAACTGCCTCTTTAATTTTCTAATTATCCTAATTTATTGTTTTTTAATTAAATAAACACTTTTAGGGCTTGATATCGATTGAATAAATTAATATATAATATATCCTAACTAAAACAATCCATTTTTGGCCAAGAAATGTTCTAAAAATAATAAAAAATCGATTTTCTAAATTTATTTTGACAGATTAATTTTTTTCTTTTCAAAATAATAAAAAAACTATTCAATAGTGAATAGTGCATTAGAATCAGCACTAAATCCTGAATCTTACACATTTATGTCAATTACTAGTTTGCTCTATTTAATAAGAGAGAGTCACATCTATGTTTGCTTGAATTTTCGTAAATTTGCTAAAAACTAAAAAAGATAGAAAATTTGTGTTTATTGATTCGTTATCTGCATTAAATACAAAATTTATACGATATCTTAAATATCTTCTACCTTTTATGTTTAATGATATTAAGCCTTCTCAAATTTTGTATCGTTTTTTGAGTATAACTCGAAAAATAATTGAGATACAAAAATAACAAAAGTAGATTCTTAATCAGTGGCGTAGTGAGCTTATCTCGGGCCCGGGGCACAATATCTTTTTAGCGCCCCCCCTCCCGCATTCGAAAACCATAACATTATACAGGGGCGTATATAGAAATTTTTTTTGGGAGGGCCCGAACTCAAAAATTTTCTTGCCTGCGGAAAATTTTTTGCCCTGCTGTTAAAATCATTTTACCTTTTTTTTAGGGAGGCTAAGTTTTGCGGAATTTTTCCCCCTTCCTGCGGAAAAAAGCGGAAAATTTTTTTTAATTTTTTTCCCAGACATTAAAATTATTTTTTGTTTTGCGAATTTGTTTGGCGCCCCTTTGTGAGTAGCGCCCGGGGCATGATGACCCCCCTTGCCCCCCCTCTCGCTACGCCACTGGGGCAGAGGTTCTTGCTGGGGGGGGGGCGCTTTCCCCCTAGCCCCCCCCCCCGTAGCGCCCAGTAAAGTGTACTTCAAACGATTTCCACGAAAACTTTAACTGTTATACTTTTTAAAGAGCAACTAAAAAATAGCTCATTTTTGAATTTTAATCAAAATAGTTGGTGCGAATTTTGAGAAAATCGAAAAAAACTCAAAAAGTACATCAGTAAAGTAGTAGCCGATTTTGTTTACAGACAGACCATGTCGCGAAAACCACTTTTTTGGATTCAGCGGACCTTGAAACGTGAAGATCCTTCAAAATCTCGACATCGAATTTTTGACATGAAACCAATACTTTCTCTCTATATATTCATATATAGGGTAAGTAAAAAGAAATAGGATTTATTCTAAAATTATAAAAATAATTCATTTATAAGAAAAAAAAAAAAAAAATATGGGGATTGACTTCCCCGAGACTTTCTCGTATATTCTTTTGGAATTACGTCTGGGTGTGTGTGTGTGTGTGTGTGTGTGAACACGATTGCTTAAAAACCAAAGCAGCTAGATCGATGAAATTTGGTATATGCCCCTTACACTAAAATTGTAGATTTCTATCAACTTTTGGAGTAAAAACGTTTTTGTTTCACAAATTCATTTGCTTATATTTACCCTTTTTTTAATGACACCTGTATGATTTTGTTTTGATTTTTTATCAAAATTAACGAATATTTTCTATTTCTTCTGTGATTATTTCAAAAACTATTCAGTTTTCGAAAAAATGTCAAAGAATAAAAACTTTTTAAAATAGAGTATTTTATCATAATATAACAAAAAAATTGAAAATTTCAAAATTTCTAAAAAAACTTTTTAAGTAAAGTACTACTTCCAAGTGACGTATTTACTCCAAAAGTTGATAGAAATCTACAATTTTAGTGTAAGGAGCATATACCAAATTTCATCGATCTAGCTGCTTTGGTTTTTAAGTAATCGTGTTTACACACACACACACACACACACACACACACACACACACACACACACACACACACACACACACACACACACACACACACACACACACACACACACACACACACACACACACACACACACACACACACACACACACACACACACACACACACACACACACACACACACACACACACACACACACACACACACACACACACACACACACACACACACACACACACACACACACACACACACACACACACACACACACACACACACACACACACACACACACACACACACACACACACACACACACACACACACACACACACACACACACACACACACACACACACACACACACACACACACACACACACACACACACACACACACACACACACACACACACACACACACACACACACACACACACACACACACACACACACACACACACACACACACACACACACACACACACACACACACACACACACACACACACACACACACACACACACACACACACACACACACACACACACACACACACACACACACACACACACACACACACACACACACACACACACACACACACACACACAGACATAATGCCAAAAATGGTTTTTTTGGACTCAGGGAGGTCTAAAACGTGGAGAAACATCAAAATCTCGAAGTCGAATTTTTTTACGATTACATAACTTTCTCTATACGAGAAAGTAAAAATTATGGGAAAAGATTATTTTAAAGTGAAAGGATTTCAAATATGTCCGCTGTTAAGCCCGGTCCAGACGCTCCGTTTTCCACAACCTTTTAAGTCTGCGCGGTCTTAAGACAGAGTGAAAACGTTGTAATTTTGAGTGTCCAGACGGTGCAGTCATATTTGTATTTTTTGCTCAGTCTTGTGCGATATCGTCTTGGGGGAGGTTCTGCTGTGGTCAATTTTTGCATGCTCTCTCGTTAGAAAAAAAAGATTAGAACATCTTAGAAGAACCGGGCGTTCGAAGTGGTCGCGTAAGTGGCTTTTAAAAAGGCGGGACTTTTCCCACATTACATTGTTGCCTCCCTGTTACTATACTCCTTCGATTTAACACGCCAAATACATGGGAAACCTTCATAAAGTGCAATAAAATCAGTTAAAAACTCTCTAGAACATTGCCGAAGGTCAGCCATCTTGGAGTGATTAGGGAAAACTGAGGAACAAAACGATTCGGAACATGGAGCAAGCGTCCACATGCACCGACTTGTCCGCACAGGTCATGGATTTCAAAGCTAATTTGCTCAGTTATCGCTGCAACTGTACCGTCTTCCCGCCTGGCTCAAAACTGCGCAAATTTCCTGTCCACACGCAACGTTTTAACTGCAACGTGTTGAACTGCGCAGACAAAAGGTTGTGCAAAACGTAGCGTGTGGACCGGGCTTTACACTTTCCTGGTGCTATCTTCATGTTTCCTCGAAATTCACTGCCTCTATCAAAGTTGGCAAGTTTTATCCCGCCGAGTATAATACACGGTTTTATACATGTATAAAACTATCGCGGATAAAACTAGGCCGATGTATAAAAGGTATAAAACTGTAAAAAACCAACCCCCTCCCCCTGAAAAAACAGCTTAAAAGCTTTTCATATTTTATAATGTTCTAAAGCATTGACGATGTTGTTTGCTTTTTATTTAGTGAATAATATAATCAAAATGTTAATAATTGAAAAATGGAATTTTATTTGAAATTCCTTTCTCGTCGGGTTTGCGCATGCGCATCCAAGTTTTATACATTTTATGCGTTTAATACATTTTACACGTTTTATACAAGTTTTATCCGCAATTTTTGTATAAAACTGCAAAATTCTGTATAAAACCCAACTCTGCCCTCTATGATGTTTCTTGCCATGTTGCTAATTTCACATTGATTGACCTTCACATTGATTTGATTATTTTTTCCCTGGATTTGACTTAAAATTGAAAATAAATAAATAAAATTATTTTTACAAAAATTTCCATTTTTTTTTTCGTTTAAGTTTGTTTAATAAACTGAAAATTGTGAAATGTTATTTATAAAAGAAGAGGGAAACATTCCCGAGGACATAAAATATCCAATTCATATAGGTAAGGCAATCTACCGTTTAATAATTGATTTTGATAATAACGATATATTCAATAACTAAGTTAATAAATCATGATATTTATATTTATTATTCTGAGGGAATTCGTGGTTAATCACTATGATACGTACAACAAAAGTTAATTTAAGAGTTCTTTACTTAATTGAGGCCCAAAGTAGTCAAGAATCTTTGTTCAAATGTATATATGAACGGATTATTCCCTGGAACGGTATTCTAAAAATCTGGTGTGAGTGGGCGCACAGCACACAACTTTTTCTTATCTTTAGTAATATATAGAAAATGGTGTGTGTGTGGTATTTTGCCTATCCATGTCCTGATATGACCTCTTTATACTAATATCAAATTCTTAAATAATTGGTATGCCCTCTTACATACATTCAGATCGGGGTCTTTTATGTCAAGTGAACTCAAAAGCTACAAGTCGAACAGTACCAATAATAATCCGCAAGGAAATGGCAAATCGAAAGATTTAATGGTAACAAGATGGAAAACGCTAGTGTAGCCTTGAAAAAAAAAAAATCTTGACATAAAACAATGGGAGCAGGAATTGGAGAATCTTTTCTATTAGATTACTTCTATGCACGGATACATTCACCACAGCCGAAAATCATCCTATGAACATTCTCTACCGTTAGTTAAAAAAAGACGATTCTAAAATTGAACAAGAAGACATGAACGAGCAAGAAGTGAATATACCAAATACCGAAGTGACAATTCCTGACCAAATAACTGCAAATAACGATGAGGAATCGGAAAAGCGACCATCAAATTTAAGTAAACCTCCCAAGTATTTGGAAGATCACGTAACAAAGTAAAACTACTTTGGAAGAATGTGTGGTCTTTGTGTTTTCAAATATTGTAAATATTGTTTATTTGTTTTTACTTTCTCTTACCTCTATATATGTTAATATATATATAGAGAGAAAGTATTGGATTCATGTCAAAAATTCGATGTCGAGATTTTGATGGATCTTCACGTTTTGAGGTCCCCTGAATCCAAAAAAGTGGTTTTCGCGACATGGTCTGTCTGTCTGTCTGTCTGTGAACAAAATATCTCAAGAACGAAAAGAGCTAGAAGGTTGAAATTTTATATTTAAGTTAGGCACTCCCCTGGGACGTGGTAGGAAGCTTTTAATCAAAATCGGCCAAAGAGTACTGGTACTTTACTGATGCACTTTTTCAGTTTTTTTTTTCGATTTTCTCTAAATTTGCTCCAACGATTTTTTTTAAAATTCAAAAAACAATTAATTTTTAGATTCTCTATAAAATGTATATTCTCATTTTGTGATTGAAATCTTCTGAAGACCACTTTACTCTTGTACTCCATAGAAAAGATAGGAGAAATGGTTGCCATGGTATCAAAATATAAATATTTTGCCATACTTATAAATTTTACAACTTGAAAATCGAATGTACCATACTGTCGGAAACTAAATACATGTCGACACGAAAAATCTGGTGTGATAAGCACAGAACACAACTTTCGATTACCGAAGGTAAGAGAACAGTAAAAACAGTAGTCGAATGTTGTCATCACTTTTTTTGAACAGTCCCCTGTTAAAATTTAAAAATTGCACTGAAATCACGCGCTGTCAGTGTGAAGTTCGTTCCGTTTGCAGAGTTAAGCGGGCTGACGCCATTTCTCACTCTTACCACTGCTTTTGAAAGTGAACCAGGTGTCTAGGCCGCCATTTTAAACAGTCCCCTGGTAGACATTATTTTAAAATAGACCGAAAACTCCTCAACTACGGTGACTTTTCGGCAAGTGTGTAGGAAGGGAAAAACAAAAATGAAAAAAATTTTTTATTTTATTTTTTATTTTCCCCAATGAGTCTATTTCCTGATATTTCAAAGGCACATAGGCTCTTCTTCTTCAGAGGAAGCTGAAAACAATACAATGTTAACAAAAAAGTATTCTTAATAATAGTTATACATAAAAGACATTGGTTGTACCTCATTTTACACTCCGCTAACATTATAATTACAGTCAAGGTTTTTTGCATACAAGAAAGCCATATGTCCTCAGTAACTCTTGAGAGCATTCTAATTTGAAAATCATGATACAAATTCCATTTATTAATTTCGTTTAAATGTATTAATATAAAAATAATTAAATCTATTTTAAATCCAGGCTTTTATTAGATCGTTCAACCTTTAGTCAGTTTGTTTTTTTAAATAATATAATTAATACATTCTATATAAATTCATTAATTAATTTTTTTAACGTTTTGAAAAATATTATTTTTTATTATTTTTTTTTTTTTTATATGAAAAATATTGGTACAGCAGGAATTTATTTTAATCACCAACAAACGAGATACTGTCCGAGGGGGCAGGCTATTTTTGAGTTAGCAGTATTTTATATTCACCCATTAAATTGTTGGTGTCCATTCTATAGTTTACCGCCCTATTAATGTTAAGTTGGATGTAGCAAGTTTCTTTAAAATATCTTTTGTGCCAGTTTTCTTCTCTACAGAGAACCTTAACTGACTCCAAATCAAAATTAAAATTATGGCTTAAGTCTTGCATATGTTGTTGTAGGGCTGTAACATTGTTAGTTTTGTCAACCGACCTCCTATGTTCATCCACCCTCAATTTTAATGCTCTTTGTGTTTCCAATATAAACCTTATTGCAGTCCTTGCACTCAATTTGGTAAACTGTGCTATGAATTCTGTCTTTTTTATCTTTGTCTTTAGTGTTATATAAGAACATCAAGTTTCCAGTTGTTTTTAAATAAAATTTATTTTATATTTATGGAATATGGCTTTAACTTTATTGAAATCACGGGTGAAAGTTATGGGGAAAAAACCGAAACTTTCTTTTTCTATTTCATTGTTAAGCGAGGAAGATGGGGGTGGTGGGTTGTCAAAACTGGCGTTCTTATTGGAACATCCTTTAGGTAGGAGAAAGTAAAAATATACAATAATTATTATAATTTTATTATTTTCAGGTCCAGTATTTCCATGCATTTTCTGTGGGACAAATTTTATAAATTTATTTTTTCTATGTAAACATCATAAAAGATGCATTCCCCAGAAAATAGATATATTTGATAAAATTAAAATTGACCTCATAAAGAAAAAAGGTAATATCATCTGCATTTTCCTTATATATATATATTTTTTTTTTAAGAATAAACTTTTTATAGATATTTTTAAAAATTTATTTATTATTTTAGAGATAATGGAAGAAAAAAATTCAAGGGGTAAGAATACAATTAGAACAGAACCTCAGGAGAAGAATCAAGCTGAAGTCAAAACCGAAACCGATCGACAAAAAAACACCAAAAATCCTCTAAATTGTGAATATTTTGAAAAAGAATTTTCTTGTCTTTCTAGTCTAAACATACATTTAAGAACACACACAGGCGAAAAACCCTATAAATGTGAAATCTGTAAAAAACATTTTTCCCATCATAGCTCGTATAAAAACCATTTACGAACACATACTGGAGAAAAGCCCTTTAAATGTGATGTCTGTAAAAAACAATTTTCCGCAAAACAAAATCTTCTCATACATATCCGAACACATACTGGCGAAAAGCCCTTTAAATGTGAAATTTGTAATAAACAATTTTCACAAAAAACGCATCTAAGCAAACATATACTAATACACACAGGCAAAAAGCCATATAAATGTAATATTTGTAAAAAACAATTTTCGCAAAATGGAAATCTTTCCATACATATCCGAACACATACAGGCGAAAAGCCCTTTAAATGTGCTATCTGTAATAAAGAATTTTCAGATGGTAGTTCTTATATAAAACATAAACGAACCCATACAGGTGAAAAGCCCTATAAATGTGAAATCTGTAAAAAACAATTTCGTTCAAAAAGTCAATATAACACACATATCCGAATACACACAGGCGAAAAACTGTATAAATGTGATACCTGTAAAAAACATTTTTCCCATCATAGCTCGTATAAAAACCATTTACGTACACATTCAGGAGAAAAGCCCTATAAATGTGATGTCTGTAAAAAACCATTTTCTCAAAAACCAAATCTTGACGTGCATATGCGAATACATAAAGGCGAAAAACCCCATAAATGTAATATTTGTAAAAAACAATTTACTCAAAAACCAAATCTTCTCAGACATTTGCGAACACATACTGGCGAAAAGCCGTTTGATTGTGTTATCTGTAATAAACAATTTATAGATCATTATAGTCTTCAAATGCATATAAGAACACATACAGGCGAAAAGCCCTATAAATGTGATATTTGTAATAAACAATTTTCCCTTAAATCATATCTTCTCAAACATATCCGAACACATGCTGGCGAAAAGCCGTTTGATTGTGTTATCTGTAATAAACAATTTTCAGACAGTTATAAACTTAAATCACATTTAACAACACATACAGGCCAAAAGCCTTATCATAGTGATTTTTGTAACAAATTATTACGTAAACACCCTAAACTCAAGGTTCAATTAAGAACTCATTCAGACGAAAAGCCATATAAATGTATTATTTGTAAAGAAAAATTTTCCGATAAAAGCAGTTATAATAAACATATACCCTTACGAAAGTAAAATGTGAAAAGCTAATTTGTTCCAAATATTTGTAAAAATAAACAAGAAATCACACTTTGAATGTGAAATACATTAATGGAAGCTGTACATATTTGATGGCTCTCATAGATGTATCTCTTATTAAATGAATTAAAATATTTATTTTTTAATTATATAAAAGATTTTGTTCTTTATTTATTTTTAAAAAAGATAATTTTTTTGTCTGTGTTTTAAAGATTATTCTTTAATTAATATTATTAAAACACCCAAATAAGAATGTGGGTTCGAATTTTGAGTTTAAATATTATATTTATACTCAAAAATAAAAAGTAAAAATGATATAGGATTTATGACTGGTCGCACATCACACTACTTTCTCTTACCCTTTGGCAAGAGAAAGTTGTGTACTGTGCTTGTCACACCAGATTTTCGTGTCAAGATCTATTTAGTTGCTCTGAGCACTTAAGGAGGAACGGGAGCGAAGGTGTTACGCATGTTTTTCCAGCTAAGAGGGCGTTGTGTGTCATAAAGGGCCGATAGTATAAAGCTAGTTCAAAGTTTGAACCTCGGTCAACAGGCGATTTGACCGAGAATTGCGTAGTATAAAACTTGACCGCCAGTCAAATCAGCTTTGACCGAGGTTCAACTTGACCGGCCGAATTCGCCCAGTCAAATTTTTGACCGGAGTTCAAATAGCCAATTTTGACAGCTGGCCATATGTGATCACGTATTTTTAAATACATAACCTAAAACATTATTCAAAAATATAAATACCAAACAAAGTAAAAATACAGTTTATTATAAAATTGACAATATATTTTAATTTAAAGTATAAATAATAGTAATGTTGGTAAAATTTTAAAATTATATAAATATTCACAAAATAATAATAATAAATTTTATATTAATAATAAGGGAATAAATATTAATAAATAAAAAATAATATTATTATATATATTATTTATTTTTTAGCAAAAAGCTTTAGTCCTCAGGCCTTTTTCTATTTTTTTTTTTTTTTTTTTTTTTAAAAAGAAAAGTTATTCGAATAAAATAATATATTTGTAATCGTGTCTACTATTATGTTTGATATGATTGCTTGATTGGGAGGAGTCGACAAATCGGATTTGACGGAATATATATTATAAACTATAATTGATAGATAATAGGCTAGAATTGAGGTGGCTAAACGTGTTTTTTGACAGCAATCTACTAAAAAAATTCACTCAAATGAGAAAGATGCCAAAATAAAATAATACCATTTTTTTTGTATTATATTTGTAAATTGTTTTTTTGTTGAAATTAAAAAAAAAAAAATATTACAATATTTTTGCGTTCTCTGGAAATTTTTGTTGCTCCATATATAACTAATTTTTAATCAAGACCCCCCCCCCTGGTCATTGGTGTTTCGATTTATTTATTTATTTATATTTTTATATGCCCCTTTACTGATGTTTAAATTTGGCCATCTTAGCAATAATTATTAAAACAGCAAGCTGACAGCAACTCAAAAATCATAAAAATGCATTCAAAATAAATATGAAGTTAGCAACAGGCCAGTTTGTCAATGGTATGAGCTTCGGTCATGGGACCGGAGTTCATTTTTTTTTATACTACGGAACTAGATTTGACTGCGGTCAAATGTTGACCGAGGTTCCCTTGACCGGCGTTCAAAAGTTGACTTGACCGAGCGTTATACTATCGGCCCAAAGAGTATGCCCAAAAATTCAAGTAATTCAAAAATTTGCCAAGAGATGTCAGAATGGTAGCGAATAATATTTAATGCATTTGGTTGATTTTCATTGATCTTTTAACAATAAATACTTTATAAATGTTATTATATTTTATGTGTCTTTTGTAAAAGCATAAAAATATATAAATATAAGCCAGATATAGGGTAATACTATATCGGCTGTTAGACTAGCCTCCCATCTATTGCAAGAATGCTGAACTAATTTGACAATTGATTTTTAAATAAATCATCTAAGCTTATTTTAAAAATTTCTTAATTAATATGTAATCAGAGTTGGCAAGTTTTATCCCGCTGAGTATAATACACGGTTTTATACATGTATAAAACTATTGCGGATAAAACTAGGCCTATGTATAAAAGGTATAAAACTGTAAAAAACCAACCCCCTCCCCTGAAAAAACATCTTTAAAGCTTTTCATATTTTATAATGTTCTAAAGCATTGACGATGTTGTTTGCTTTTTATTTAGTGAATAATATAATCAAAATGTTAATAATTGAAAAATTAAATTTTATTTGAACTTCCTTTCTCGTCGGGTTTGCGCATGCGCATCCAAGTTTTATACATTTAATACATCCGCAATTTTTGTATAAAAGTGCAAAATCGTGTATAAAACCCAACTCTGTATGTAATTAATAATAACAATAAATTAATTTTTAAATTAAAAAAAAATTAAAGATTATTGGGACTGATTGTTTTTTTGTATTTGCTTGACAACAAAAAAATTAATTCCGATAATTTTTTAATAATTTATTAAAACAATTATAGCTCGATGTCCCAATAATCTCTTATGAATAGTGTAGTTTTTTTTATAGAACGATTATTTTATTTAATAAATAGGATTTATTCTAAAATTATAAAAATAATTCATTTATAAGAAAAAAAAAAAAAAAAATTATGGGAAAAGATTATTTTAAAGTGAAAGGATTTCAAATATGTCCGCTGTTACACTTTCCTGGTGCTATCTTCATGTTTCTCCGAAATTCACTGCCCTCTATGATGTTTCTTGCCATGTTGCTAATTTCACATTGATTTGACTTGAAATTGATAATAAATAAATTAAATTATTTTTACAAAAATTTCCATTTTTTTTTCGTTTAAGTTTGTTTAATAAACCGAAAATTGTGAAATGTTATTTATAAAAGAAGAGGGAAACATTCCCGAGGACATAAAATATCCAATTCATATAGGTAAGGCAATCTACCGTTTAATAATTGATTTTGATAATAACGATATATTCAATAACTAAGTTAATAAATCATGATATTTATATTTATTATTCTGAGGGAATTCGTGGTTAATCACTATGATACGTACAACAAAAGTTAATTTAAGAGTTCTTTACTTAATTGAGGCACAAATTAGTCAAGAATCTGTGTGCAAATGTATATGTGAACGGATTGTTCCCTGGAACGGTATTCTAAAAATCTGGTGTGAGTGGGCGCACAGCACACAACTTTTTCTTATCTTTAGTAATATATAGAAAGTGGTGTGTGGTATTTATGTCTTAGTTTGAATAAAGCCTTATTAAATAAGTTATCTCCACATCTCGGATGATTTAAAAAGGATAAAGTTTGGAATGTAGCATACCATATTACTTTGTGCCCAAATGCCATTATTTACCAAACAATTTGCTTTTTCAGAACAATTTAAAATAATTTTAATGCGATTTCGCCCTATTTTTTCAATGTTTAAAATATTTTCATATATACTATATGCAAAATCACGGATCAATTTTCCTATTCTCATTGGGTAAATTTTATTTTCTATAACATTTTCTATGAAAAGAATAAAGGGACCAGTGTCTTCCGTTGAGAATCTATTGTTCTTGCATTTAGCAAAGAATGAAGAGACATATGTTTCGTTACTTTGAACGGAAGTGTTTATAATATTTTCCTTAGGAATATGTAATTTACTTGGAGTTAGAGTAGTTTGTTTTACCGTATTGTTGGCGTTATTCTTTTTATCTCTATATGGCCTATAGTAGTCCAATCTTCATCATTTTCTTCAATTTTTCTCTTTATAGATGATTCTTCATATTCATTATTATTAACAATTTCAAGAGACGTTCTAAAGAGACTCTGAAAATTGGTGTCTTCTTCTGATGATGAAGTTAGGTTTTCCATAGGGCTCCCAAAAGGGAGGTCCCTGTGGTCCTCAGACTCAGCAATTTTTGAAAATATTTATATCAGCTTATTCTTTAGAATGAAATACTTACTTGAAAAAAGAATATGCAATTAAAAAAACTTAAAAATACTATAATTTTTTTAAAAATTAGTAAGCACTAGAAAAATTTATTGCTTGTAAACAATCACTCAGATAGATGGATAATTTTATTTGCTCTGAGGCATGGCCTCTTGGATCATACTTTAAAGTTACATAGATATTACAACTATATATTTTGCCCCCGTTTGGCGTAGTAGGTAGAGTGCCTACCTCCTATACCAAACGTCGCGGGTTCGGACCCAGCAGTCCGATGATTTTATTTAAGCCATTTGGATACCAGATGGCTTAAATAGAAATGCCTGAACCCCCAATATATATATTACTTCAACGGTTATCGTCTAAAGTCTTAAATGGCCTCAGTTGCCGAAAAGACTGTGTGAATGTGTGTGTGAGTGTGAGTGTGAATGAGAAAAAAGTGTGAATGTTTTATAAAAAAAAAAAAAACTATATATTATTCCTTTTTCCTTTTTCTTCCTTTCCCCTTCCATTTTTACAAACATAGTCTTTTTTTTCTCTCTTTCTTTTTTTCCCCTCTTCCTCCTTTCCTTCAGTTTGTACACATAGTTCATCACAATCATTGTGCAGAACACTTCACCCCACTCTCCTCGGTCAAATCAGAATAAACCAGCTGTCTCCCTCTGCTCTACAACTAAATGTCGGTAATACCGGCTCTTAAAAATAGCCAACGTCCTCGAACTCCTAATAGACTCCGGGATGCTGTTCCACTACCTAACAGACTCAACAGCGAACGACGCCCCCGAGTTTGGCGTAGTATGTAGCGTACCTACCTCCTATACCAAACGTCGCGGGTTCGGACCCAGGCAGTCCGAAGATTTTATTTAAGCCATTTGGATACCAGATGGCTTAAATAGAAATGCCTGGACCCCCAATATATATATTAATTACAACGGTTATCGTATAAAGTCTTAAATGGCCTGAGTTGCCGAAAAGACTGTGTGAATGTGTGTGTGAGTGTGAGTGTGAATGAGAAAAAAGTGTGAATGTTTAAAAAAAAAAAAAAACAGCGAACGACCTGAAAATAGGGACAGGTTTAGGAAAATTGCTAAAAATAATAATTACCCTACTCCACTAATCAATAAAATCATAAGTAAAATAAGAATTGCACAACTAACTGCCCTAAGTCACCTACTAACAACCACAGTGATAATGTAGTCAAATATCACCCAATTGCCTACACTCCAGTATTTAACAAATTTAAAAATTTATTCTTAAAATATAAAATTAATACTATCCCTAAAACAAGCGGGACCCTTATGTTTTTATACAACATTAAAGAAAAAGATAATGTTGAAAAAACATTAAACACAGTTTCCCAAATATCTGACGTGAGAGTCGATGAACACAGGAGGTCAATGGGCAAGACGTGCAATGAAAATGCGCTACAATTACATGCCAATGGATTTAATCATAATTTTGATAACTCAAACAGATCCGCCGCAAATATCCCACAGAAAACAAGCAAAGATCCAGGAGAAAGAAAACAGTTGAAAGACATTGACATGAAACATTTCAAGATATTGCCCGATGATGCTTCCAAGCCCAAAATGCACACCAAACAGTGACTCTGTTTCTCAACAATCACTTGTCGTGTTATTTCTCTTTTTGGAGATTGGCATTTAAATCGCATTTGTTCCCTGGGCTTAGGCTAATTTAACAGAGACCTTGCCTAAAAATTCAACATATATATATATATATATATATATAGGCCTCCGCGAAGTCTGGGAAAAGCAAAATGGCTACCTCTGACACGAACGGCTTTAACCTTTCACATATTGTAAAATATATCACATTTCATAATTTTATTGTTAGAAAGAGTTGAATCAAAATAATAATAACAAATATATCTACTTCTCCAAAATGATGAAATCTCGTATATTTTACTATAAGAATAAAACTGAAGAGGGTTTCTGCACTACAAAAAAAGCCTCTTAACAGAGACTCCACTAACGACCCAAACATCAATCAAATGGCCCTCCCTTATTGACAAATATGAGGGCTTGTAAATATTTATCGATGGACTCACATGGCTGCTGTTTTCTTGTCTTATCTCGCAAATATCTCATTCTTAGGTTTAACAGAGATGCTGCCTAGTACAGAGAGAACTTCAGTGTATGTTTTACATTCAGTTACATACTGGTAAGTAGAATGATGATGAGTAATTTCAATTTGTCATTTTCTTGTAAATTACTAATGGATGAAATAAAGTTTTGAAATGTAGCTAGCCAGTGAGTCCACTCTTGAGTTGACTTGGCGCTATTAGGTTCAGAATCGAATCTCTCAGGCTTCAAGAATTTGTCCATGCTTGATTAATAATAATTACTATTAATAAAATTTTGTTGAATAAATTGAAATGATAAGGTTTACCTATTTAATAAGGCTTTATTCAACAAAATTTTATAATGCTATTTATTGTCAACATAAATAAACAATATTAACAATTCTTTAAACACACACATACACAAATACCACAATCATATGTTTAAAATAACAATTTAATTTAAAAAAAAAAGTAGTCGAATGTTATAATCACTTTTTTTGAACAGTCCCCTGTTAAAATTTAAAAATTGCACTGACATCACACTAGGCGCTGTCGTTTTATCGTGAAATGAAACTCAATTCAGTGTGAAGTTCGTTCCGTTTTGTTGGGATAAATTAATGAACAGTGGTTGATATAATAAATGATAATTTATTATAAAGATTACAACAACATGAGGTAAGGAAAAAATTATACAAGCAACAATATATAAATACACAACAAAGGAACCAGGAGGCGGTGAATCAAAATTCATTGCCTACCTAAGGTACGTATATATATATATATATTTATGAACATTGTCTATCATTATCATTACATTTAACACGTTTGCAGAGTTAAGCGGGCTGACGCCATTTCTCACTGTTTGTAAGTGAAGCACGTGTCTCGGCCGCCATTTTAAACAGTCCCCTGATAGGCATTATTTTAATTGTTTAATTTTGTAATGTTTTTTTTTAAATAATTATTTAGCCAGTATGTTCAGCCTTTTCAATTTAACTAGATTTAAATTTATGCTATGTAATAATACATATTAAAAAAAAAAAAAAAACAGTCCCCTGTCATTTTAAGGGGACTGTTCAATGACACATGGGACCAGGGATGGGCAAAAACCTTTAAAAAGGATCTGCGATCCGATCCGCAGATCCGGTCCGACTGTCACAACGGATCAGCGATCCGATCCGGTTTGGAAAAAGGATCGCAGATCCGATCCAAGATCCGAAAAAAAAATTTTTGATTGAAGGTTTATTCAAATAGGCATTATTTTTATACAATCAAAAGGTTATATTCATTGATTTCTTTAATATTGCTATTTGATAATTGCCTTTTAAAATAAAATATAAGAAGCCCTCGGGGCTTGGTGTAGGGGTTAGCGTGCTAACCTCGTATACCAAAAGTCGCGGGTTCGGACCCCAGGCTGTTCGATGATTTTATTTAAGCCATTTGGATACTATTTGTATATTAATCAATAACGTATATCGTAAAAGTCTTGTATGGCCTGAGTTGCCGAAAAGACTGTGTGAATGTGTGTGTGAGTGTGAGTGTAAAAAAAAAAATATAAGAAAACTGAATAAAATAGGGAAAGAAGTGATTATATTTATCGAAAGTACATATATATCACATAATAAAAAGACATCGAAGCTACCAAACTTTATCACTCTTAACCAGGTAGTATCTTAATCAGATGTAATCTTATAAAACCTATAAGAATACATCAGATTAAGAGTGGGAAATTTTGGTACCTTCGAAGTCTATTTTTTTTTTTTTAGTTGTTATGTTTTTAACAGCATGTTTTTTTTTTATTTATTACATTTTTATATATTTTTTTATACAGAAAAAAAAATTAACTTAATGGAGAAAAAAAACAATAGATTTTCTCAATTTAAAAATTTGAAAAAAAAAAAAAAGTTTTGAAGGATTAGCGATCTTCTAAAAAGGATCGGAAAATCCAGGATTGTCGATCCTTTGAAAAGGATCAGCGATCCGGTCCTAGATCCAGAGAGCAAAATGGATTTCGATCAACATCATTAAATCCAAATCCCCTCTTTCGATTCGGATCGCGATCCAGTTCCGAGATCCATTAAAAAAAAGGATCTCAATCCAGATCCGGAGGTCCTAGATCGGATCGGATCTTCGGATTTAGATCCAAAAGGATCTCGATCCTGCCCATCCCTGCATGGGACTGTTTCTAACCGGCCATATAGAACATATATCACTCTATTATGTTTCAAATTTCATTAAATAAAAATCTGGTGTGACTGGCGCACAGCACACAACTTTCTCTTACCTTCGGTAATCGAAAGTTGTGTACTGTGCTTGTCACACCAGATTTTTTGTGTCGACATGTATTTAGTTCCCGGCAGTAGGGAATATTTGAATTCAGATGTCAAATTTATAAGTATGGGAAAATATTTATATTTTGTTACCATGGCAACCATTTCTCCTATCTTTCCTATGAAGCACAAGAGTAAAGTGTGCTTCAAACAATTTTGAGGGCAAAACGAGAATATACATTTGAAAGGGCATCTAAAAAATAATTGATTTTTGAATTTTAATCAAAATCGTTAGAGCGAATTTTGAGAAAATCGAAAAAAACTGAAAAAGTACATCAGTAAAGTACTAGTATTCTTTGGCCGAATTTGATTAAAAGCTTATTTTTCCGGTCCCGGGGGGTGTTTAACTTATTTATAAAATTTCAGCCTCATAGCTCAATTCCTTCATGCTTAAAATTGAACACACACACCCCACCCACCCACCCACAGACAGACCATGTCGCGAAAACCACTTTTTTGGATTCAGGGGACCTCAAAACGTGAAGATCCATCAAAATCTCGACATCGAATTTTTGACATGAATCCAATACTTTCTCTATATATATATATATTACATATATACATAGGTAAGAGAAAGTAAAAATATTTATTCAATGTACACAAATATATGTTTTGTTTAAAACTCAAAACTGGCGTTCTTATTGGAACACAGTTTAGGTAGGAGAAAGTAAAAATATACAATAATTCTTATAATTTTATTATTTCCAGGTCCAGTCTTTCCATGCATTTTCTGTGGGACAAATTTTATAAATTTATTTTTTCTATGTAAACATCATAAAAGATGCATTCCCCAGAAAATAGATATATTTGAGAAAATTAAAATTGACCTCATAAAGAAAAAAGGTAAGATCATCTGCATTTTCCTTATATATATTTTTTTTTTAGTATAAACTTTTTATAGATATTTCTTAAAGTGAAACTTTTATTATATCCTCCCAAATTTTTTGGCTCTTCTATCAGCACAAGTGCCGTGACGCTACAAGTCATCACGTCACAATCCGTGACGACAAAAATAAAGTTGAAATTTAATATATATATAACGAATTATAAGAAAATAATTGTGAGATTTAATAATTCAATTTTTAAATTGATAAAATATAATTTTTAAAATAATTTAAAATGATTCAAATCTTCAATCTATATATATATATAATAGCGGTGTGTCCGTCTGACTGTCAGCCCAAGCCAGCTGGTGGGGGATCCAGGGAGGCGAAGCCCCCCTGGCTAGACGCGCCGCCCGCCTTCGGCGGGCGGCGCGGCTTGCTGCCAAATAAATATTGTTCACAGTTTTTAATCTGCCTCTATTGATTTCCCATTATCATTCTCCATTTTCAAATTATTAAGTTAAGATTAAAAACGCTATTTTAATACCCTTAATTGAATAATTTTCTAAAAATTTTCACTTAAACACCTACGATCCGAAAAAAGTTTCACTTGCATCGTGATTTCATAAAACCACACAATGATTTTTTATATTAAAAATATTTTTTTTTATTTATAGATATTTTTAAAGATTTATTTATTATTTTAGAGATAAAGAAAGAAAGAACTTCAAGAGGTAAGAATACAATTAGAACAGAACCTCAGGAGAAGTATCAAGCTGAAGTCAAAACCGAAACCGATCAACAAAAAAACACCAAAAGTCCTCTAAAATGTGAATATTGTGAAAAAGAATTTTCTCGTCTTTCTAGTCTAAACATACATTTAAGAACACACACAGGCGAAAAACCCTATAAATGTGAAATCTGTAAAAAACAATTTTCCGCAAAAAAAAATCTTCTCAGTCATATCCGAACACATTCTGGCAAAAAGCCGTATAAATGTGAAATCTGTAATAAACAATTTTTACATAAACAAAATCTAAACTCACATATCCGAACACATTCTGGCGAAAAACCCTATAAATGTGATATGTGTAAAAAACAATGTTCCTCAAAACGAAATCTTCTCATACATATCCGAACACATACTGGCGAAAAGCCGTATAAATGTGATACCTGTAAAAAACAATTTGCCCATCATAGCACCTATAAAAACCATTTACGTACACACACAGGCAAAAAGCCATATAAATGTAATATCTGTAAAAAACAATTTTCGCAAAATGGAAATCTTTCCATACATATACGAACACATACAGGCGAAAAGCCCTATAAATGTGCTATCTGTAATAAACAATTTTCAGATGGTAGTTCTTATATAAAACATAAACGAATGCATACCGGTGAAAAGCGCTTTAAATGTTATATCTGTAATAAACTATTTTCTGAAAAACCTAATCTAACTATACATTTAAGAACACATACAGGTGAAAAACAATTTAAATGTGATACCTGCAATAAACACTTTACTGGAAAAACAACTCTAGCTATACATATCCGAACTCACACAGGCGAAAAACCCTATAAATGTGATACCTGTAATAAACAATTTGCCCATCATAGCTCGTATAAAAACCATTTACGTACACATTCAGGAGAAAAGCCCTATAAATGTGATGTCTGTAAAAAACAATTTTCTCAAAAACCAAATCTTGACGTGCATATGCTAATACATACAGGCGTAAAACCCCATAAATGTAATATTTGTAAAAAACAATTTACTCAAAAACCAGCTCTTCTCAAACATATCCGAACACATACTGGCGAAAAGCCGTTTGATTGTGTTATCTGTAATAAACAATTTATAGATCATTATAAACTTCAAACGCATATGAAAAGAACACACACAGGCGAAAAACCCCATAAATGTAATATTTGTAATAAGCAATTTGTAGAAAAGCAATCTCTAACCAAGCATTTACGAACACACACAGGCGAAAAACCCTATAAATGTGATATTTGTAATAAGCAATTTTCCTATAAAGAAAATCTTCCCAAACATTTTCGAACACATGCTGGCGAAAAGCCGTTTGATTGTGTTATCTGTAATAAACAATTTTCAGATCGTTATAAACTTAAATCACATTTAACAACACATACAGGCGAAAAGCCTTATCATAGTGATTTTTGTAACAAATTATTACGTAAACACCCTCAACTCAAGGTTCAATTAAGAACTCATTCAGACGAAAAGCCATATAAATGTATTATTTGTAAAGAAAAATTTTCCGATAAAAGCAGTTATAATAAACATATACCCTTACGAAAGTAAAAGGTGAAAAGCTAATTTGTTCCAAATATTTGTAAAAATAAACAAGAAATCACACTTTGAATGTGAAATACATTAATGGAAGCTGTACATATTTGATGGCTCTCACAGATGTATCTCTTATTAAATGAATTAAAATATTTATTTTTTAATTATATAAAAGATTTCGTTCTTTATTTATTTTTAAAAAAGATAATTTTTTTTGTCTTTTTTTGAAAGATAATACTAATTGTCTTCCCTACCTTTTTCAATACACAATAGATACATCTATTTTATGTCTATATATATTTAGTTTCCGCCGATATATCAGAATTATTTTTTTTAATTTTTCTAAAAAAATATAAATAAATAATGATTGGGTCCAACAAGATTAAAACGCAGGAAATTGTTATTATCTTAGGAATAAATGAGAAAGGCTGAAACGTTTTTGCTCGATCGATGTGCGTTCAGCCTAAAAATAACAGACTTTTCGGGCCATATATATTCTAAAATTAATTTTCCATATGTTTAGTTCCTTATTAGGATCCTAAAAAAATAAAAGCAAACTAAATTTAATTATCTGATATTAATTAATTAAAGAAAATAATAAATATAATTACAAATGAATTGACAACTATAGGTTAGGTTTCCATATTTAATTTTTGAATTTCATTTTTAAATTTTTTTATTAACATTTTGATTATATTATTCACTAAATAAAAAGCATATAACATCGTCAATGCTCTAAAACTTTAAAAAATATGAAATAAAAGCTTTTAAGCTGTTTTTTACTTTCTCTTACCTATGTATATATGTAATATATATATAGAGAGAGAAAGTATTGGTTTCATGTCAAAAATTCGATGTCGAGATTTTGATGGATCTTCACGTTTTGAGGTCCCCTGAATCCAAAAAAGTGGTTTTCGCGACATGGTCTGTCTGTGGGTGGGTGGGTGGGTGGGTGTGTCTGTGTTCACTTTTAAGCATGAAGGAATTGAGCTATGAGGCTGAAATTTTATATTTAAGATAAACACCCCCGGGACCGGAAAAATAAGCTTTTAATCAAAATCGGCCAAAGAGTACTAGTACTTTACTGATGTACTTTTTCAGTTTTTTTCGATTTTCTCAAAATTCGCTCTAACGATTTTGATTAAAATTCAAAAATCAATTATTTTTTAGATGCTCTTTCAAATGTATATTCTCGTTTTGCTCTCAAAATTGTTTGAAGCACACTTTACTCTTGTGCTTCATAGGAAAGATAGGAGAAATGGTTGTCATGGTTACGAAATATAAATATTTTCCCATACTTATAAATTTTACATCTGAATTCAAATATTCCCTACTGCCGGGAACTAAATACATGTCGACACAAAAAATCTGGTGTGACAAGCACAGTACACAACTTTCGATTACCGAAGGTAAGAGAAAGTTGTGTGCTGTGCGCCAGTCACACCAGATTTTTAAGAACGTCAATGCTCTAAAACTTTAAAAAATATGAAATAAAAGCTTTTAAGCTGTTTTTTAAGGGGGGTTGGTTTTCTAGAGTTTTATACATCGGCCTATTTTTATACATGTATAAAACCGTGTATTATACTCGGCGGGATAATACTTGGGAACTCTGCCTGTTACAACCCCATGGTGCCATGGTCAGAGTTTCCGCCATTTGCAAAACATTGTCATATCCAGCATTTATTTTGATATTGAAAATAATAATTTTTTTCTTCTTGTTTTTTAGTTTAAAATGAAAATTCCGAAAATGTTGTTTAAAGAAGATAAGGAAAGCAATACTGAGGATATAAAATATCCAATTCATATAGGTAAGGCAATTAATAATATTTATATTTAACCAAAAGTTTGTCCCCTGTATTTAACCAAAGTAGTATTGTATTAGTATTTAACATTCTATTCTTATAAAAATTCGAATCATAGAATACGATTAAAGTTTCTCTTGTTGGAATAATTATTCAAGCAAGCTCTTGCTGTTTTTGTTATATATATGTCGTAGACAGACCGTGAAATTAGACAGTTCATGAACTGTCTAGACATTTCATGAACTGCAGCCAGATCGTGTAATGGTCAAACAGTTACATGATCTGGCTAAAAATTTTAGACAGTTCATGAAATGCAATTGGGCCTTAGACAGATCGTGTAATGCTCGTGAATTACAGAAATGTCTAAATTTTTTAGGCAGTTCATGAACTGCCTAGCAGCTGTTTTGCCGATCGTGTACTGTTTGTAATTTGTGTCATAAACAGGCTTCTATTCAACAACAGAGAGCTGACTCTAAGGTGAAAATAGTCGCAGCAGCCGAAAAAATGCTTTTCTCTACTAAAAAAAAAATCCCTCATTATAAAATTGGTGATTGCGTACTTCTTTCAGTACCAAAGGTTGATCGTGGCCCCAGTGATCCCCAGACAGGGGCGGATTAAAGGGGGGGGCGGTGGGGGGCGATCGCCCCCCCCCCCCCGAAGAAATTCAAAAAGTTATAAAATTCAAAAAGTTATAAAAACAAGTAATCTAAAGAAATTATGATTTCCGCTCTTTAATTTCAATTGAATTTGTTACCAATCAATTTAAATAAATAGGAAAGGGGTCAAATGGCCATAGATGCCGACAAAGTCCTTAAATAAAAAAAAAATTAAAAAAAAAACCGCCCCCCCCCCCCCCCGACAAAATTTAATTAATCCGCCACTGTCCCCAGAACATTGTATGTGTCATCTCAGACCAAAAAAAGAAGTAAATCATATGGAGGTCCGAAATGGAATCGTAAAAGGGTGGTTCCGGCCCGAAAATCTTGTTCCAGCTGGCTCAGTTCTTTACGCGTGATGAAATAGACTTAAACAAACTCCTTTCTCTGAGAGAAGCTGTTAAACATTGCAGTGGAGTTAATATTTTATCTTTTTCATTTGTCTCCTTTTCAGTAATTCAATGTTCCTAGATATTGCACGATCGGCAAAACAGCTGCTAGGCAGTTCATGAACTGCCTAAAAAATTTAGACATTTCATGTAATTCTCGAGCATTACACGATCTGTCTAAGGCCCAATTGCATTTCATGAACTGTCTAAAATTTTTAGCCAGATCATGTAACTGTTTGACCATTACACGATCTGGCTGCAGTTCATGAAATGTCTAGACAGTTCATGAACTGTCTAATTTCACGATCTGTCTACGACATATACATGTATATATTTATTGGATTGAAAAAAGATATTATTACATATGAAATATGTCAGGATCATATGTATTGTAAATAAAACATCTCGTGTGTTTGTCGCAGGGCAAACAACTTTCTCTTATCTTTGTTTATCGAAAGTTGTGTTCTATGCTATCACACCAGATTGTCAACAAATATTTACTTTCAGCCGATATATTAGAATTCAAGATGTAAAATTTATAAACTTGAAAAAACATTTATATTTTATATTAATTATTTAGATTAAATATTTTATGTCGAAGAGAGAAGTTGCTGATCAATGGTTACATTAATATATAAAAACATACAAAATGATATCTATCTTCTATCTTTTCAATATATATCTATCTATATTTTAAAATAAATGAAAAATGTATGTATGTATATATGTATATCTATAGAAATCCACAATTTTCAATAAATCTATTTGAAATTAAGCACACATATAGAACATGGAACAGGGAGTCACGTAGTAATAATTTCAATCTCCAAATATTTCTGGGGAATTAATTATAAGCAAATTTCTTCAATATCTGGATAAAAAAATTTAGATTTTTGACATTTTTATGACATGATTTATAGCCACCTTCAGGCAGGCATAAATAATCCCTTTTGTTTTCCTAGACAATACCCTCACTTGAACTCAAGGTCCTTTCTTAAAATTTGCAATGCAACAAAAAAAATATCCCAAATTGTCAAAATACTTGCCCGCCGAAGGCAAACAAGGGAGTCCAGAGGGCGCATCCCCCTGGCTAGGCGGAAAGTCCTCCGAAGGCGGTTATTTGGCGAAGGGTATATGGCCATATCTCTACTAATTGGAAAATCGCTGTCCCTTGCAATTTTGGTATAATACATCTTATTTTTACTACTTCTGAGTAAAATAATCATTAATTGGACCCTGTTGTGCAATGGTGTGTCAAAGACCAAACATCGAGTTTTAGATTATATATAATTTTTCTTGTCAATTGTGCAAGTAACATTAAATATAAATATATAAAAGAATCTACTTTTTGAGCTAGTTTACTCGTCTTTCACTTCAGGTGGATAAGGTGAGTTATGATTAAAAACAAAATGTTTTTTTGTATGTTGGGATTTTATTGCGACTGTTTTTTCTGCAGATTATCACAGTTTCGGGGTCAAATTCCCCATCTTCAGGCTGAAACAACATACATATCATCACAATTTTGCTCACAAATGATGTCAAATTCTTTATAATTGAATTATAGCCTTATGATATATACAAAAGCGAGTGAAATAAAGAGATTTTTCTTTTTGTTATTTTTTACATTTTATAGCTAAACAATTTTTTCATTTTAGTTTTATTTTTATTTTTATAATAAATTATACATGCACACAAACCTAAGTAATGTTTTTTTATTATTATTAAACATATATATAATAATCAACTACCTACCTACAATAAATGGACCTGGGTTATTGTAGGTATATTATATATACACAGGGATGGGCAAGTTACTCGATTTTGAGTAACGAGATACAAAATACCAATTACTTCAGATTTTTGTAACGAAATACAAGATACCAATTATTCACGGGTTTGTGTAACGAGATACAAGATACCAATTACGTATTTCAAATACATTGAAAATACCAATTACAAACAAATTTTTCCTTGATTTTAAAATTCTTTTTGGTGGGGGTAATTCTGGAACCCTAAATAAATTTAGTTCAGGAAAGTGGCAGCTAAACTTATATTGGAAACAGTGTTGGGCAAATTAAGCATATTTTGATTTGTCTACTTCATGACGTATACGTCTATAGACAAAGACAAAGTAGACAATGTAGACAAATGGCTCAGCGCTTATTTTCATTGGCTCTCATCTCAGATCAGTGATCTGTCATTTCTAGAAACAGCCTAGAAATTCATACACATAAAAATGTCTAAACGCGGAAGACCAATAAACAGACATTTTAATGAATTAAAATTTGAATTAGGGAAACAAAATGAAAAATATGTTGCAGTGTGTCTTTTTTGCAAAAAAAAACCTGCATAATACAGCTTCTAATATCTAATTCAAATAAAAGTCACTTAAAATTAAGAATACCGCCATTACACTTTAAGCGAGAATATTGGAATATTCTCGCTTAATGTGGAATAGAAAAATTGTAAAATCACTCTTTACCTATTGATTTCGTGTATATTAATTAGTATCAAAAAATTATATTTATGACGATACATAAAAAATTATGGTGTTGTTAGTCTGGCCAAATTTTTAAATTTTAATTGTCTACATTTAGGATATTGTTCATTTGTCTACATACATTGTCTACGCGTAGACAATTGCGTAGACAAAGTAAAGTAGACGATTCGCCCAACGCTGATTGGAAAATACCTTTGGAAAATCGAAAACAATAAAATTAATCATGATATTAAAAAAAAATTTATTTATAAAAATATGAAAAAGTTTCAAAAAAATCAAGTTTTCAAATGTTTTGTCGGATAATCTGGACCTTGATGGAGAATGAATAAACCCGCAAATGAAAACAATCTTTCAACTGGGGCAGAAGAACAAAGATTTAGTCGTTGAGAGCTGGTTGAAAGAAGAAAGCAAAAAGGTTTTTTAACGAAGAGTGAAAATTTGGCGGATTGATTGAGTTCTCGTTACTGGTTTTTACTAAGATTCGGAGCAGAGAACCCACACGACGATTACATACAGGAATATTAAATAAATTAAAAAGATTTCAGCTCCCTCTGCAAGACTTTTTATACGGCGGCAAATTAAAAAAAAAAAAAGTATTTGGTATCTCGAATTTCAGATACCAATTACTAAAAAAATGTAACGAAATACAAGATAGCAATTACTTTGCCTATGCTGTAACGAGTTACAAGATAACAATTAATATTGTATTTGGTATCTTGTATTTCAAATACATGTAACTGATTAACGCCCATCCCTGTATATACAATTAGATATTACTTCATGTACCCGAAAAAAGATATAAGGGTGTGCCGCCGGGTAATATCTAATTGTATAAATCTCCGTTTCGCGGCTTACCTACGCGATGTATATAATATCTTAAATATTATATACAATTTCTTATTTGTATATTATATATATACAATTTTTACTAATTTTTATTTCTATTATTTCCAGGTCCAGTATTTCCATGCATTTTCTGCGGGACAAATTTTATAAACTTATTTTTTCTTTGTAAACATCATAAAAGATGCATTCCCAAGAAAATAAATATATTTAATAAAATTAAATTTGATCTCATAAAGAAAAAAGGTAATTACACTCGTATTATCCTATACATGTATTTTTTTATAGTATTATATAACAAACTTGTTTTTTATTTTAGACCATAAAATAGAAGAAAACCAAAAAAAAGAAAAAACATCCGAAGTCAATAATTCTGATAGGACGGAATCTCAAAAGAAGAAGAAGAAAAAGAAAAATAAACCTGAAATAAAAACCGAACTACAAAAAAATACGAAAAATCGACTGAATTGTGAATATTGTCAAAAAGAATTTTCTTGTATTTCTAAGCTCGAAAGACATTTACGAATACACACAGGCGAAAAGCCGTATCCATGTGATGTTTGTAATAAACAATTTTCTGATAATAGTGCTTATGTTAGACATTTACAAATACACACGAGCGAAAAGCCGTATCAATGTGATGTATGTAATAAACAATTTTCACAAAAAAAATACCTCAACTCACATAAGCTTACTCATAATAGCAAAAAGGCATATGAATGTGATGTCTGTAAAAAACAATTTGCGCAAAAACCACATCTCAGCAAACATATGAAAACACATACTGGCGAAAAGCCTTATCAATGTGATATTTGTAATAAACAATTTTCAGTAAAATCAAATCTAAACTCACATAAACTTACTCATAATGGCAAAAAGCCATATGAATGTGATATATGTAAAAAACAATTTTTTCAAAAAGGAAATCTTTCCATACATATACGAACACACACAGGCGAAAAGCCCTATAAATGTGCTATCTGTAATAAACAATTTTCAGATGGTAGTTCTTATATAAAACATAAACGAATGCATACTGGTGAAAAGCCCTTTAAATGTTATATCTGTAATAAACAATTTTCTGAAAAACCTAATCTAACTATACATTTAAGAACACACACAGGTGAAAAACGATTTGAATGTGATATCTGTAATAAACACTTTACTGAAAAACGCTATCTAGTCAAACATATCCGAACACACACAGGCGAAAAACCCTATCAATGTAATATCTGTAATAGACAATTTTCAGGAAACTCAAATCTAAACTCGCATATCCGAAAACATAATGGCAAAAAGCCGTATAAATGTGATATTTGTAATAAACAATTTGCCCATCTTAGCTCGTATAAAAACCATTTACGTACACATTCAGGAGAAAAGCCCTATAAATGTGATGTCTGTAAAAAACAATTTTCTCAAAAACCAAATCTTGACGTGCATATGCGAATACATACAGGCGAAAAACCCCATAAATGTAATATTTGTAAAAAACAATTTACTCAAAAACTAGCTCTTCTCAAACATATCCGAACACATACTGGCGAAAAGCCGTTTGATTGTGTTACCTGTAATAAACAATTTATAGATCATTATAGTCTTCAAATGCATATAAGAACACATACAGGCGAAAAGCCCTATAAATGTGATATTTGTAATAAACAATTTTCGCTTAAATCATATCTTCTCAAACATATCCGAACACATACCGGCGAAAAGCCGTTTGATTGTGTTATCTGTAATAAACAATTTATAGATCGTTATAAACTTAAATCACATTTAACAACACATACAGGCCAAAAGCCTTATCATAGTGATTTTTGTAACAAATTATTATCTAAACACCCTAAACTCAAGGTTCATTTAAGAACTCATTCAGACGAAAAGCCATATAAATGTATTATTTGTAAAGAAAAATTTTCCGATAAAAGCACTTATAATAAACATATAATGGCCGAGTAGCCCTACCCTAAATAAAAAAAAAAAATAAATAAACATATACCCTTACGAAAGTAAAAGGTGAAAAGCTAATTTGTTCCAAATATTTGTAAAAATAAACAAGAAATCACACTTTGAATGTGAAATACATTAATGGAAGCTGTACATATTTGATGGCTCTCATAGATGTATCTCTCATTAAATGAATTAAAATATTTATTTTTTAATTATATAAAAGGTTTTGTTCTTTATTTATTTTTAAAAAAAGATAATTTTTTTTGTCTTTTTTTGCATGATAATACTAATTGTCTTCCCCGTTATTGTTTGTTAATTATATAATTCTATTGTTAAAAATAAATTTATTTTTAATTCTTAGCCAAAATTGACTAATATTTTATTATTTCTAAATAAATAATTATTTTTCCTTATTATATAGAAAATTTTTATTAATTATTGAATCCATTTATTTAGAAAAAAATAGTTTAGAGTTTAATAATTAACAAAAAGCAAAATAATTATTTATTCAAAGTAAGAAACTCGAATTGCAGTGAATAATGCACTTTCTCGTTGCTGCCGGGCCTCTCCGTTTTACATTCGGAATGCCGGCCATGACTCGTTTATTGCACAGATTCACTTGTCTATTTAATTTGTTATCAGATGATCAAATCCAACACCCAACAGGTGTAAAATATTTATTTATTTGAGCACAATTTCATATATTAAATTCAATTTTTATTTTACTATTATATTTAAATGAGGGCCTAAAAATAATCTTCAACGAAATGATCAAATTATAGACAAGAAATGCCTTATTCCCAAAGGTAATATCAAAACAAATATATATATATATATATATATATAAAAATTTATATCAACTCCAAATCACTTTTCAAAAAAAAGAAATAATTTGAATTATTTCCATAAATGGATTTTTTTCTCAAGTTTCGTAAAAAATAAACAAATAAGAAGTTTCTAAATGACATTTGACTCGAGGATCGAATTTGTGGAATTTCATAATTTTCTTATAAAATGGTCCATCCTGAAAAAAAAAAAAATTATTAAAAAGAAAAAATCTATAAAATTATATTTCCAAATTTCATGTAAAACAAATTTAAAACGAATATAATAAAAATAAATAAATTTTATAACATTGTATAATAAAAAATCATTCTAGCAAATTTATAATTTTTTTTGTTAAGTTTTAAAATATTAAATAAAACTTTTGAATTTTTTTGATCGAGTTTTAATCAACTATCTTGTATTGTTATGAAATAAAAGCATTAACATTTTCTCAATTGAGTGGGTGTGTATGATCTAGAAAAGAAAAGAAAAATATTACTAATTAATATTCGTTATTAGAAACTGATATTCAATAAATATATTTCATTTATTATTTAAAACGTAATCCCTTTAGGAATGAATGTTTTGAAAGATCCTTATCATATAACACTCTTGAAAATGTCAGAGACGTGAGTGAAGTTATTTCATTAGTGCGATATTTGTGAGATAACGAATATGTCGGATCTCACAGATGCAGCGCGACTTTTTACGTTACTTTTAGGGGTGCGCTTATTGGAGCGTTAAAACTGAGATGATGTTTCTTCATTAATCGTTTCATGTTTTTGGTTTAGCTTCAATACCGTGGAAGGATTGGCCGTGTCTTCTCTCTTCTTTGACTACGTTTCTAGGGGGCACCACGTAGAGGTTCCTTCCATGCCCCCCAAAAGGTGCGAAATTTAATTAAATTAATGCATGAGATCTCGAAATGAAGTTTTTTGTTTAAACAATCAATCATCTTTTATTTAAATGGATTCAGTGTTATACGATAAATTTCGAAATTTTGCAAATGAGCAAGAATTAAACGCTTTGTATCAAGAATCGGTTTCTGGGGATGTATAGGAAAATCAAAACAGATTTTTATTTCAAATAAGAAATAATAATTTCTTGTTTTATTAATTGCACCTTTGAGTGGTCTTTTCAATTTGTCCATCTAGAATGTTCTTGATTGACCGATAAATTCGTGATCTCGATATGAGAGACGTTTCTCCCGATGAATAGAATAGCAATCTGTTTGAATTCAAATAGCCAAATGCGGTACTGTGGTCATGTGGCACGGTAGGCCGAGTACAAATTGGGAGATCCAAGGTTCGAGTACCGGCGATATCAATATTTTCGGCTTTTGTGATTTTTATTTTATTTCAAATAGGAACTTCATTTGGAGCACAAGTGTCTATGCTGCAGAGCACCAGGTTACTCTTCAATTCAACTCTTCGGAGAAAAGGAAAAAAAAAAAACAATTCACATTTGTGTGCAATACAACAAAACAATAGAATGTTGAAAATTGACAAAAAATAATATATTTTTCTTCAACGTTTGTTGTAAAATGAAAACAATTTCATTTTCCCAAAGAAGTAGTGGTGGTTGTGTTTATTTGGAAGATGTTTTTATGAACGAAGAGAACCTGGAAAAGAAAAGATGGATATTACTAATAAATAATCGTTGTTAGAGATTTCTTTAAATCACTTTACATTTCTCAAATGTAAACTCTCTAGGATTGTTGGAATTTCAATTTATTTCAATGTAACAAATAATATGGATTCTGTATCATATAATAGTCTTGCTTGGAAATTTGTTCATTAAAGTTTGATGACGTTTAAAATGTCACCGCCTAAAGGAAAAAAGTAATAATATAAATTATAATCAGAGATATGGAATATTAGTAAATGTACGTATATAATTTAAATAATATTTACTTAAATAGGATCCTCTTGATTGCGCTCTCTGAAGATTGAAGAGCCCCCGCCGATCAGCCCCCCCTCCCCCCAACCATCCCAAATCTAAAAGAAAAGAAGAAAAAAAGAAATAATACATAAATCAAATTTCAATTATAATATAATAATTAACTTACCATGTAGACTGCTTCTTTGCGCCCAACGACCTTCTGTCTTGATGTCTAACCGAATGCCCAACAGACTCATTCACAGCTCGTGTTTGAATGTACAAGAGAAATGCATAAAAAGACTCAAAGCAAAGATTTATAAGTAAATAGAAAAGCTAAGCTTTCTAATTACGTATAAACAAATGCTTTAAGCATTTTATTACGCATTAATCTTATCCATTAAAACATGAGATATGAAAAAGTCCATCCTTCTTGGCTCAGGTAGCCGTCTAGCTCTTCAGCGACGAGCCTCTTCTTTCTTGAGACGATCGCGATACGCGAAACACTCCCGAGAAAGCAGGTGAGCTTTCATTTCACATATAAATCGGAACGAATCGGGAAAACGCGCCCAAAACCCTTAGGAAAGTTGAAGAGGAAAAGAAAGAAGAGAAATATGGATTTATTTACGCGTAGATCAATTAATTTCTACCCACCTACCTAATCAATAAATACTAGCGAACTAAGGAGCAGAGATTAATTGATCAAATTTCGAACCGAGTTAGGAAGGGAGCCCGAGAAGTACCATACTAAAGATCTGGTTTGGTTGCTCATCTCAGTAAAAGAATGGCGTTGTTTCAAATGCCTGCTGAAAAAAAAGAACCCTAATAGCTAACGACACATCCTAACCAGAACTCCTAACATTTGAAGACATTAAACTTATTCTTTACTGAAACAACCAGCCCAAATCGTCAGCAGAGACTTCCAGAGGGCTCCAGAGAAAGAAGAAAAATTTCTTTCTCTCGCAAATTAGAAGCGATGGATAGAGGAATGAATTCTCTTAGTTCTCTTGGAAATTGGTCAAAAGTGAATTGACACTCTCCTGGGAGTCCCTGCCTAATTATGCGATATTCCTGAATATCGCAAACCTATTGGGGGAGAGCAACGAACAACGAACGACACCTATGCCAGTGTGAGATGCCAATTCACAATTCACCTCAATCCAAGAGAAGGTCAGAGAACCCTTTGATGGCCTAAACCCCCCTTAAATAAAGTAAATCATCATGCATGCATAAGCGCAGAGATTTTTATTTATTCGCCCTCCTAAATAGCTATTTTATATCCTATTTATAAAGAATTGTGTGTATTTAAATAGCTTAAAATTAGAAGGGAAGGAGAGATAGAAAAAAGATAGAGAGATAGACCCCAAATACACACAATCCTTTGCCTAATATTCTAATAGCTAAGCTCTAAAACATTTGAAACGTCTCATAGAAGATGTTGCATCATCCAGCGTTGAGAGAGAGACAGTTCCGGAACGTTGGATACACTTAAAACTAAACCCTACTTACAATGACAAATAGTTGTACTTCCATTACCATCTCTCTCTTTCAGCTGAAAAAGAAACTCTGAAAAGATTAGAGAAATAACATCCTAAATAATCTAACAATCTAACTAAAATATGAAATTTAAGCCGGATTAGAAAAAAAAAAATTAAAAATTTTGAAAATCCCCTAGCTAGCAAGCTTACTCTGCGTTTATGCTAAATGAGTATACAAGCCTCAATATTCTGCAGGCGACCACGAACGAAGCGAAGCACTCGTTGCGTTGACACTGCGCCGACTGAAGTGATGAAGCCCTCTGCACATATCGCCGTTGTCGTTGATAATCACTTCACTATCACTGCACTCACTATCACAAGTCCTTTGCTTCTTATCACTGCATAAAACACATCGGATGGCCAAAACTCCAATCTGTAAACAAAGAAGATTCAATTACAACATCTAGTTTATTATAAACACAGATATCTAATATAATAAAAGAGATTTGAAGGCGCATTATTGGGATTAGTATTATTTAATAAATAAATAAATAAATATCTAATAGAGTACAGTGAGGGACAATATTAAATCCCACCCATGCGTTTTCTACATGTGATTATTTCATTGTTTTTAAATAAATATTATATATATATTTTTTAATGGAAACTTTCATGGTCCAAACCTAATAAAGATTTTCATTTTCTTTTATAAAAACATTGAAATAATCACAAGTAGAAAACGCTTGGGTGGGAGTTGATATTGTCCCTCACTGTACATTTAACTATTTTTGTATGTTTCTTTGCTGGTAGTTAAAACATCTCATGCACCAAACCCTTGATCATACTAGGAAATACTCCCATAACATGTACACAATTGCATTGCATTTTACAAAGAGAATTGAAGGGAGAATTCTTTAAAGTATAATTGTAAAATTTATAAGTATGGGAAAATATTTATATTTTTTATATATAAATCGGGTAAGACTCTGGACCTTGTCTTGTCTAACTGTGGTGACTTAGTGGTAGAGGAAAGTATTTTTTTCTCTCTCCAAGGTAGATCTCTATCATCCTACGCTCAATATAATTTATAAAGATGTACATAATGTCAATGATGGTAAGAGGGTGTTTTCCCTTTCAGACTGTAAAAATATTAATTTTAACTTTAGAAGGGGAGATTTTAAATTATTGTATCTCTCCCTGGCTGAGATAGACTGGTCTATACTGTATACAATTAGGGATATTAACCATGCTGTTGATTACTTTTATAAATTGCTTTATAATGTTATGAATAAGTGCTTTCCTCCTAAACGTAATTGTACCTCAACATATCCCCCTTGGTATAATGCAAAACTAATAAGTAAAATAAAATATAAATTTAAAATTAGAAAGAGACTTAGAAGAAAGGCTAGTACTTTCGATAAAATAATATTTAGAAGACTCAGAAGTGAGATTCATTCTTATAACAATTTACTTTATAAAAATTATATTAAAAGGATTGAAGGAAATATCAACTCCGATCCTAAAACATTTTGGAACTTTGTAAATAATAAAAAATCTGTTAAAACTACTTCTGAGCATTTTACAATCTATGGAGTTGATACAAACAATTCTAAATTAATTTGTGATACGTTTGCAAATTATTTTATTTCTGTATTTAATAATAACGATAATTTTCAAATCAACTCCTCACTTAAATATCTGGATAATTTTAATGATAGCTTGAATATAGGTGAGATTTCTAGTCAGGATATAATCAAAGCTATATTGGGATTAAGACCCAAAAAGTCCATTGGTCATGATGGGATTCCTTCATATATTGTTAAGGGATGCTCAGAGGTATTTGTCGCTCCCCTTCACTATCTTTATAATCTGTCTCTCAGAACCAAGATTTTCCCTGATCTTTGGAAGTTAACTACAATCATTCCTGTGTACAAAAAGGGCGAGAGGAGGTTTGTGTCCAATTATAGACCGATAGCCCTCCTCTCTCCTTTTTCAAAGATCTTTGAGAGCATTATTTATGAGTATATCATGCACTTTATGATAAAATATTTTTCTGTGAATCAGCATGGGTTTATCCCTAAGAGATCTGTCTTGACGAATTTGTCGTTATTCACAGAATATTTAACTGATTGTCTAGATCATGGTCAGCAGGTTGATTGTCTTTACTTGGATTTTGCTAAGGCCTTTGACTCTGTAAACCATAAATTACTTTGTCTGAAGCTAAAAAAATATGGCATTAGTGATTCTTTGTGTAGCTTGTTGTGTTCATATTTATATCAGAGAAAACAGTATGTTTTATATAGGAATGAAGTCTCATTTCGGTTTACGGCATATTCTGGAGTTCCTCAGGGCTCAAAACTAGGCCCACTTCTTTTTATTATATTTTTAAATGACTTAACTTATGTTATTAAAAATTGCAAATTTTTAATATATGCTGATGATCTAAAAATTTTTACCAAGATTAGAGATAACACGGACTGTTTGGTGTTGCAAAATACTATAGATAATGTTCAATTGTGGTGTAAAGAAAACTTACTACCTTTGAATATTGAGAAATGTAATATCTGTACCTTTACAAGGAAAACAAATATTATAACTACTGATTATTGTATTGAAAATGTAATATTGAAAAGAGTAGAATCTGTTAAGGATTTGGGAATTTTCTTTGACGCCAGGTTAACATTTGTTAAACATATTGACTTCATAGTTAATAAAGCTTTCAGGATGCTTGGTTTTCTGAAGAGAAATTCAAAACACTTTGTTAATTTACAAACTTTAAAAACTTTGTATTTCTCATTAGTAAGATCTCAATTGGAATATGTTCCTCTAATTTGGAATCCTTTCTATTCTTATCAGATAGATGCTATTGAGAGGGTTCAGAGAAAGTTCCTAAGTTTTCTATTTTATTTTAAGTTCGGTCTGCCTTCCTTTCAGGTTGGTTATAATCAACTTATTGAGATATTCGAAATGAAAAAATTATCTGAAAGGAGGAGTGATGCAATTTTTGAGAACTTTTGTGACCTGTTGGGGGATCGATGGGACTGTGGAGAATTGCTTGCCAAGGTTGGCTTTAGGGTTCCGTCTTTCTCCCTCAGGTCCGGCTCGCTCTTTTACCTCGGATTAGTTAAAACTAAAGTAGGAGAAAACTCTCCTGTCTTTAAAATGATTTCGGAGTATACCGTGAGGGAGGCCGGCCTGAATATCTGATTATTAATGTACATATTTAATGTTATAGTGTTTCTGTTATTTATTGTAAAACTTTGTAAATTATTTTTCACTCTCCCTGTAAATAGGAATCTCCTGTTGGGAGTTTTATCAAATAAATAAATATTTCTCTATACATTTCCTATGGGAGAAATCGTAAATTTAAAAATTGATAACTCAAAAAGTTATAGGCATTTCGGGATGAAAATAATTTTCCTGTAATCCCGGCACGGTCCTGTTTATGCATATAAAATTTCATTTCAAAATTCCAACGGGAAGTTGCCTAAATAGAGGGTGACAGACGGATTTTTGACGCACAGTGTATAATAAACGTCAATTTGATTAGAGATTTTTTTTCCCCCCACTTCTTTAAAAAATGATCATCAAGATCATTAGAGTCGTAATATAATAAATTCAACAACTTTAAAAAAGGAGGCATTTTGATTTATAAAAGACATATAAATTACACACTAAATAAATGGGAGGCCATATTTTAAACAACGAGTAGAGGGTGGCGACAATTAAGACAAATTAATTAATGCCCTCTGAAGAAGAGAGGAGACATCCCCCTCCCCCCTCCCCCCACACTCTAAACCAGAAACCAGAAGAACTAACTCCTCCTCCTCCTTTCTTCCCAAGATTTAGATTTATGCCAGGATAGGAATTTATATTGTATGTATGTGGGGTAAATGGGCGAGAGAGAGAGAGACTGATGTGGCCACTCTTGTGCTGAGAAAAATAATATAATAAATTCTTGCTTATTTAACGCTACTTTTTTTTACTTTCTCTTACCTATATATGTTAATATATAGAGAGAGAAAGTATTGGATTCATGTCAAAAATTCGATGTCGAGGTTTTGATGGATATACACGACATCTCCTGAATCCAAAAAAGTGGTTTGTCTGTCTGTGTGTGTCTGTGAACATAATATATCAGGAACTATCAAAGCTACGAGATTGAGATTTTATATTTAAGTTAGACACCTCCCCTAGAAGTTAAAATAAGCTTTTGAACAAAATCGGTCAAAAAGAACTAGTACTTTACTGATGGACTTTTTCAGTTTTTTGTGGTTTTCTCAAAATTTGCTGGAACGATTTTGTTTAAAATTCATAAATGAACCATTTTTTAGATGCTCTTTAAAAAGTATATCAGTGAGATTTTTTTTTGAAATCGTTTGAAGTACACTTTACTGATATACTTTTTCAATTTTTTGTGATTTTCTCAAAAATTCGTTGCAACGATTTTGTTTAAAATTCATAAATGGACTATTTTTTAGATGCTCTTTAAAAAGTATATCAGTGATATTTATCGTTGAAATCGTTTGAAGTACACTTTACTGATGTACTTTTTCAGTTTTTTGTAATTTTCTCGAAATTTGCTGGAACGATTTTGTTTAAAATTCATATATTAACCATTTTTTAGATGCTCTTTAAAAAATATATCAGTGAAATTTTTCGTGGAAATTGTTTAAAGTACACTTTACTGATGTTGGAAGCATTCGTAGCTCAGCGCCATCTATGTCAAGTTTAGAACTAAAGTGTCAAGAGCAACTAAATATATATCTCGACACAAATGGTATGACAAGCACAGAACACAACTTTCAATCACTGTGCGATCACACACACCAGTTTTTTTTTATGATAAGTAAGAAGATATGAATATTGATTGTCTGGCATATAATTAAGAAAAGGCCCCGGGGCAATAAAAATTAATCAAAAGATCTCTCAATTATAATTTAGTGCAATACTCTAATGAACAAACACTTCTAATTTGTAAGATACAATGTTATTCACAAAGGCATTATTGTTCTAGAGAAGACAATGAATGAATGAATGATATCAATATGAAGGGAGATGGGAGGGGAGGGGAGGGGAGGAAGTATCTTCTCAATGGAGAGATTTCTCCCCTATTGAATGAACAAACAAACATATCACTACTCACTCACTCACTCATGCCCCTCCCCCCCCCCCTCCATCTCTTCTACCTGGGATCATCAGCTCAGCTCAAGGGTTTATTTTCTTTTTCAATGCTCTTTCATAGAAGAAAAAAAATCACTTTAAAAAACCTGGTGTGCTAATCGCACAGCACACAACTTCGGTAAGAGAAAGTTGTGCACCGTGCTGGTCTCACCAGATTTTTTGTGTCGAGATATATTTAGTTGCTCTTAGCACATTAGTTCCAAACTTGACATAGTTGGTGCTGAGAGCTACGAATGCTTCCACATCAGTAAAGTGTACTTCAAACAATTTCCACGAAAAATTTCATTGATATACTTTTTATAGAGCATCTAAAAAATAGCTTATTTATGAATTTTAAACAAAATCATTCTAGCGAATTTTGAGAAAATCACAAAAAACTAAAAAACTACATCAGTAAATTACTAGTACTCTTTGGCCGATTTTGTTTAAAAGCTTATTTACACGAGTTCGGAAGGTGCCTAACTTAAATATAAAATTTCAACCTCCTAGCTCATTTCCTTCATGGTCAAAATCGTTCACACAGACCATTTTGCGGGACCCACTTTTTTGGATCAGGGGACCTCACAAATTGTATATCCATCAAAATCTCGACATCGAATTTTTGACATGAATCCAATACTTTCTCTCTAAATATTATATTAACATATATATAGAGGTAAGAGAAAGTAAAAAAGGAGAGGGGGTCCAGGGGAAGCCTCAATGATTCATTTTTTTTTTTTCTTTTTTTTTTTAATTATGTCTGTGTGTGTGGGAACTCGATAAAAATGTAAGAAATTTGGTATCTAATTTTTTTACCCCAGGGCCTAGTTTAAGCACTTAATAAGTTTTTTGGAGATCAATATTAGGTACTTCTAAAGATAACATACAGAGTATCAAAATATGTTTCTAATAAATAATATATTCTTGTGTTTTTAATTTAATGTATCTAATTTAAAAAAAAAAAAAAACTTTTCAATTATCACCAATGGGAAATTAAAAATTTTTTTTTTTAATTTAAAAATTATCCCCTGCAAAAATGCCCATGTAAATCCGTCAAGTAGTTTCTAAATTAATTTATTTTGTTAAAAATAAAATTAAAAAAAAAAAAAATTATTAAATTTTCATTTATTTTTACTGGGAAATTGAAAAGTTTGTTTTTTAATTCAATCAGCATAAAATCCTCTACAAAAAATCATGAAAATATGTCAAGTAGTTTTATTTACGTTGTATTTAATATAAATATTAAATCTCGCAATTACTATTATACCAATTAAATATTAATATTAAATTTAATTATTTGTTTACCAATAGGAAAAAATAAAATGTATTATATTCAATAATAAATTAATTAGAGAATAATAATAGAGAGATTTAATTTTAATTTTTAAAATCTATACATTAATTAACTCAGAAACTATTTGAGGGATTTTTTTTTTTATAATAAAAACAAAAATATTTGGGAAACCTTTCACGATTCTTCGAAAATTCGATAGTTTGAGATCACTAATTAACGTAAAAACCACCTGCCCCCTCCACCACTCCAAACACAATAAAATTTATTTAAATTACTATTTTTGGATATTATTTTTGAAAATATCTCAAAGTCCTGCTTCTATTATATATTTAAATACAAAAAAATTTTTTTTTTTTTTATTTGAGGGAAAAGCCTAAATTATGGCATAAAAACCCTCAATAGCCTACAAAAAAATCATTCACCGTTTATTTAACATATCCATCGTGCACCGAGGCACGCACCAAACCCAAGTACCGGTATCTAGCTCGAGAGCCAACAACCCGGTTCCAATTTTGGGAGTGAGAGCCCTTCACCTCTCTACTCCCCAAAAATCAGTCCCTTTCGGGACTGTGATTCCAAATACAAAAATAAATAAATAAATAATATAATTTATATCGTTAATTAGCCTATAAAATTTTAATTGTGAGATTTGTTATAGACTATAAAAATATTTTTTTTAATTTTTAACTACATTGTAATTTGCCCTATGGATTCTTCTAAACTAATTGACGAATTTTTATGGGTATAAAATTTTTTTTTATATATATAATTAATCTATTAGATATTTTCATAAAAGAATTCAAAACTATTCATTCAAATTCGAATCTAAAGTCAAAATTTATTGAAATTATTCTCACTGATGTTTTATAATAATAAATATAGAATTTTTTTTTTAACATTATTATGATTAGAGGGCGAAGGGAGGGAGAGGGGGAATTTATTTTTAACCGATTATCTCAAAAACTATTGAGTTTTCAAAAAAAACATAAAAGCATAAAAACTTTTTAAAATTGCGTAATTTATCGTAATATAACAAAAAAAAAATTACAAATTTCAAAATAAAAAAAAGTGCAACTTCCGTTTGAAGTATTTACTTTATAATACATAGTAGACCTAGTGTATGTTTATTTGCAGATGAGCCAAGCGTCTAATGGTCCCCCCTCTCATTTGCAAACATTATCGTCTGTCTCTACTCTTTTTAAATTCACTTTCCGCCTTATCCTTCCATAGGCCCAATGTTAATTTCCTATAGGGATTTGTATGTTAATTTCGATTCAAAAGGGGGTCCCCTTTGGAACTTTTTAGGCATTTAAAAATTTTTTTTTCCAATTCTTATGAAATTTTGTATTTATTTACGATTCTATATTGTGTATAAAATGTCCAAATATGAGATTAAAATTTTGAAAAATAACCATAGTTTATTTGAAGCAGTCAACATTTAAAATGCAAGTTTGAAACTAAGGTGCTATCGGAAACTAAATATATCTCGACACAAAAAATCTGGTGTGACCAGCACGGTAACAGAAAGTTGTGTGCTGTGTGTCTAGTCACACCAGATTTTTTTATTTCGTAATAACGTTTCTCTAGTCTTGATATTTACTTTCAAGTAATATTAATAGTCAAGAATGCAATTATTATAATTTATGTGTGATGTTGTTGGGATGTTTTTTTTTTCTCAAGGTAATACGTATGTATAACAACAACATGGAAATTCACTAAAATCCCTTTTTGCTCTTGTTCTACATGAAAGCGGTGTTAATTTAATACAATGAATGGAATCGTGATGAAACAAAAAATAAAATACATACACAAATATCATGATGTTTAACATCAAACCTCGCAATGCCATTCTACGAATTCTCTTTTTTTTTTGTTTTCGTTTTTAATATTAATATAAAATACTATTTTTATCATGTAACCTATTTTATAACAACGTTAATAAAAATAAAAGAATTCACCTAAGTCTCCTGGTCACTAACGATTTTGATTAAATATATGCCGTCACAAAATATCTGGTGTGACAAGCACCCCAGATTTTTTATTTAAAATTTGCAAAAAAATATCTCTTAATATGATTTGAATTAGTTTTATTACGTTTATTTAGAAATAAATTCCTGGGAAAGAATAAAGTATCAGGCTAATATCTAGAATACGGCCAATGATTTTTTACTATGTTAGTAAACATTTTAGGGTTTCTTTCTTTATACATTCTCTTTATTAGCTTAAATAAGAGCGCGGAAAGCCAATTTGAACCAAATATCTCTAAAAATAAAGAAAATATAGAAGAAATACCAAGATGACTTCAACCTATTTTAACTTATTTTTCGTGTTTTTCTTTGATCTATTGTATTTATTATCGAAAAAAACACAAATGAACCTATTTTGATTGTGATTACTGTATTATTTAATAAAAATTCTTGTTGGTTTATCTGTCCTTTGACACGTTATTGAAGCTAATTTTTATTAATCTTAAGAAAATGGATTTGCAACCAGGAGAATAAAAAACTATTTTAGTTTCTTTTTTGTCGACGTTTCGGACGCCAATCGCGTCTTTCTTCGGGACCAAATATTGTTAAAAAGCACACATGGATTTTGTTGTGGCATGTATAAAATATTTGAACAATTTTGTGTAAGAGAAGAGCTCTCTGTGCGTTATTTTTTCCAAATAATTTTATTGAAGCATGCTGGCTTTAACATTTTTTTTTTTTTTTTGACGAACGGTTGAGAAGTGCCTCTCGCTTTAACAGAATTTGTTTTTCACATAAATCGGTGACAGGAAGGCCATGCACTCCCTTTGTTAATGCATATTATTTTACAAACTGGGTATATTCAAGCACGACAGGGCGACACAAAAATTGTTCTTTTTTTTTGTTAACTATTAAAAAAAAAAAATTCTCTCCTTCATTCTATTGTGATATGAATGGAAAAATTAATGAAATTACGATAAGTGGGAGAAGTGCAGGGGTGAGAGGGGAGGGGGAGGGATTGACAATTTTGATTTGATTTTTTTTTTTGTTCTTGTTACAAAATAGAAATTCGTTTTTTCAATCATAGCGAAAAAAAAACAAACTAATCTTTATGTAAATTTTATTTCTTTTTATCTAAGCCTTTTTCTCTCTTTCTCTCTTTTATCATTTTAAGGGAATAATAGAAAATGTTTTATTTCTCAACTCACATAGATTGAAATCTTTTTTTTTTCCCTAAAGAATCTTAAAATCCTCTATTATCTAGAAGGGACATACGTTAAAATATAAATTTTATCTCTATTAACAAATAAACTACTTGTTTGTGACGACAGAGTTTGTTATTACTTGACGTCATCAAATAAAATTAAAATCTGGTGGGAATGGTCGTACAGCACACAACTTGTTTTCTCTTATCTTCACAACATTCATTATAACACTCAAATTTATTTTATATAATTTTACTTTTCAGGTCATAATGACCCCAGAAATGCAAAAAAATATTTTAATGTGATTACGTAGGATGTGATGTGCTTTTTTTGCTTATATCCCAACACTTCCGTTGTTTCGCAATCGACAGCGCATCCCTGGGAAAGATTCCTACGCTCGTAATCTTTCCCCCCACTCCTGTGACCTTGCGGCAAGCAAAGACACATGTCAGTGGAGCCGACTCTTTTGAGTCAGAGAATCTTTGGCTTTCGCCCTGTAAACATTAATATCACCCTTTCGGCCCAATCTGTATCTAAATTATATACTGTAAATAAATTGTTTCTTTTAAAATTAAATATATTTCTTTTCACTTAACCCAATACCACAAAATTTAAATTTTGGCGACCGTGACAGGACTCGACTGCAATCTTCGGATTCGGACTATTCATCAGAATAGAATGAGGTTTGGCAAATTTGTAGTCCTAAGTGAGCCTAAGAAGGTATCAAAACTATAAATTAATCGGCCCGCAGGGAGCGGTAAAAATAAGCGGTGAATTATTATCGCGAATCGCGTTTTTCTTCTTCCTTTCAACCAAATCTCTTAAAACTCAGCTATAATAATTAAGACGATAGCCTCTAGATCTGGAGCAAATTTCATGACAATCCGTTCATTAGTTCTGAAGTAATTGGCAAAAAACGTAAAAAGATTTCAAAACTTGGTTAATTCATAGAAGAAAGTTTTGCAAATTTGTTGGTAAATGTTAAATGATATAAAAATTATTAATTAAAAATTTGTTGGAAATTAAAAATAGAACAAATTTGTATTCGTGTATTATTTGTCTAAAATTGATAGTTTAGTAGTTATTGAGCTTTTTCTGTTTTGAACCCCTTTAGGGTTGGTTGTTTATCGATAGCGAGAATTAAAATACTTGCGTTAATTAAAAGATTAAAAAAAAACAATTTTATTTTTATTTATTGAAATTCTGTTAAATAGTTTACAATTCTTCCGTTAGGAGTCGCTAATCTTAAAACAAAAAAACATCTATATCTTCTAGAGGGTAAGAGATATAAAAAAAAACTTTCAAACAAAAGTTGTTTGTAATTAAAAATAGAATAATTTTGTATTTGGGTATAATTTCAAAAAATTTAATAATTACGGAGATATTTTGATTTTTCTTTTCATCTCAATCACACCACTTGATTTTTTTGTTGAGTGACAAACAAACAAGCTTTTTCGTTTATAATACAAGTATTAATAAAAAAAAAGCAAAGTAAATATTTAATTAGATGTTTGAAATGTTTACATTGAAATTTAGCTTTTAATTTATGCCTTATTTTGTTTGTAAACAAATTCACTTGTCATTTTGACAAATGTCACAAAAATACCTTCACATTTGATTTCAAATATTGAATTGATATTTAAAAAAATAAAATAAAATATTAAAAAAAAAAAAATGAAGAGAAAATTTCGTTCAATCGAGAAAATAGCTCCAACAGATTTACATTAACTGCACGAAATTTCTTCTAATTACTGTAAAAGTTTCGGTTTAGACGTTTTTTTTTTTTTACATTATTCTCTGAATATTTATTTATTTTTATTTTATTTCTTAAATATGTTATCAACTCTTTTTTTTTTGTTCCTTTTGTATGTATTTTCGATTTTATTTTTTTTTTCCTTTGCGTTCGCTTTAGGGTCAATTTGATACAAGTTTAACTCTCAGCAACTCTAAGGGCATGGGGATTCCCTCTTGGGAATTGTATAGCTTAATACTGGAAGCGAACACTAGAGTGCACTGCATTCGGGATACAAAAATATTCATTGTTCCCCTAAGTATAGACATTTGTTATCGAAACTGATCGTCGTCTCTTCGAATAGAGTACAAGAGAGAGAGAAGGAACTTATAAATCCCTTAACCCCTCAGCCAACTTTAACGCATCATATAGAATGAGATAGGGATAGAGAGAGAGAGAGATCCACTTTACATTGGAAATCGAAAAGAAGACATCACGTGACTTTATTTCAACACTCATTTCTTTTGATGACGCGTCATCATCAGTAATTTGACAAAAGTTAATTTGTTTACTTAATTTCAATCTAAACATGTAATTTTATTAAGAAAATCAAAATACCTCCGTATTTATTAACTCTTTTTATATTACACCCTAGTTCTATGCATCATTTTAAAAATCTTTTGTTTGAAAAGTTTTTTTACATCTTTTACCGTTGAAGAGATATAGAGGGTTTTAGTTGTTTTATATTAGCGCCACCAGAAGGAAGAATTTTTAACTAATTAATAAAAAAAAAAAAAATAGAATTTTAATCTTTACTAATTAATTTGAATAAATTATAAATTTTTCAAATCGCAATAATCTAAATATCTCTTTAACTATCAACTTTAGACAAATTATACCCAAATATAAAATTATTCTTTGATTCATTTTGAACAACTTTTGTTTGAAAAGTTTTTTTATATCTCCTACTCTTGAAGACATATAGAGGGTTTTAGTTGTTTTATATCAGCGCCACCAAAAGGAAATCTGATTAATTAACGGATAGATTTTAATTTAAATAAAATAAATCATGAATTAATTAATTCCCGCAAATGATTTAGAATAAACTCTACAGGGGTTGAAATCATAAAAATCAAAATATCTCCTCAAATATCAATTTTAGAGAAATAATACCCTAATACAAATTTGTTTTATTTATGATTTGCAACAACTTTTGTTTGAAGAATTTTTTTTGGATTTTATCGGATTTTTTAGATATACGCGAGACAAATCATTAATGAATTGAAGAAAATATTCGAACCACGATGGAAATACAAAAAAAAAAAAAAAAAATGGACTCAAAATAGAATTTGATTTTTTTTTAAATTTATTATCCCATTTTGATACTTAAAATGGTAAACCAGCGACGCATTGAGGGAGACTGAAGGGCACTTGGCACATTTAATTTACGGCCCCTTTATTCCCATAAAACAAACAAAAAAAAAAAAAAAAAAAATTTAGAGATAAATCGGACATAAAAAAAATTTTTTCTTTTTTTTATTGAGCAAATAAATACTAAATTTTACACTCAGAGATAAACTTTCACGCCATCTTTTATTTTTTCCTCCGCTCTATTAATTAAAATTTGAATTAACTCAATGTTATGTCATGAATTTAAGAGATAAAATTTTTTTTATTTTAATACAAATTTATTTTAAAAATTAATTAGAATTCAAAATTCAAATAAATTGAAATTTAATATAAATATGATTAATTATCGAATAATAATTGTGAGATTTAATTTTTTTTTTTAAATTTCGCTTTAAAATTCATTTACTCTGTAACTACTTAACGGATTTTTATGGGTTTTTTTTTTCACTTTGTTGAGAATTTTACAAGGCTGATTTTAGAGTAGATATTATTTATGGATAATTTATGTTTAGAACTATAAAAAAAAATTCTTCAATTATTTATATTAATTACACGCTAATTTTAAGGAGAAGGAAGGGTTGAGGGGAGTTTTAATTCATTTAAATATTAATGGGGGAATGATTCCCCTAAGGCTCAGAGGTTCTGATACCAAAGTTCGAGAGTTCGCATCCCGTCCCATGCGAAATTTTTTTTTTCAATTGAATTGCAAACCAATCCATTAAAATAAATAGATATTTGATCTAAATACCCTCAAATGCCTAAAAAACAAATTAAAAAAAAAAAATAATTTTTTGTTTAATGATAATATTTTTTTTTTTTTAAGTTTCTTTTTCTTTAATAGATAGATTTCACGGGCGTATATGAAAGGTCATCATATCATTTGCATCCCTTGAGGAAAAGGGAAAGAGAAGGAGAGAAGGTCATGAGTCAGCACTTGGGATTTCATTTATTTTTAATTATTCACTGAATGAGTTAATTTTCTCTCTCTCTTTCTCTCTCTTTAAAATAAAATGCCGTAACGAAATAGAAGGAAAAAAAATTATAAACTGGTGTAGCCACCGCTGCTTTAATTTTTTACTCTTTTATTTTAAAATTTATATATTTAATATTTCATCTAAGAATATAATTAACGAAAATTTTCTTAATCACAACTAACTTTAACGTTTATAGCCTTTAACCTTAGAGTTAGAAAATAATAAAAAAAGAGCGGATTCAGAGGAGTTTCTCGGTGTGGAGTAATCTGGTGTGACTAGTCGCACAGAACACAATTTTTTTCTTTTCGGTAATTTAAAGGTGCATTCTGTAGACTAGTTTACCAGAATATAAATACAAATCAAATTTTTAACTAGTAATATATTAAAAATAAAATTAAATTCCCAAAAAAAATATTTTTTCAAATATAGGGGGGTAATTACCTCTCCTTTACCCCCCCCCCTTTTGTATGAAGTTTCCGCGGAGTCCCCCCCCCCCCTCCGCGGGAAAAAAATAAATGGGCAAGCGAACCTTCAAAAACGTCTTTTTTAAGCTGTCGTTCCCCCATTAATATTCAAATGAATTAAAACTCCTCTCAACCCTCCTTTCTCCTTAAAATTATTGTGTAATTAATATAAATACTAATTGAAAATTTTTTTTTAGTTCTAAACATAAATTATCCATAAATAATATCTACTCTAAAATCAGCCTTGTAAAATTCTCAACAAAGTGAAAAAAAACCCATAAAAATCCGTTAAGTAGTTACAGAGCAAAAGGATTTTAAAGCGAAATTTAAAAAATTAAATCTCACAATTATTATTCGATAATTAATCATATTTATTTTCAATTTCAATTTGAAGTAAGTTTGTATTAAAATAAAATAAATTTTATCTCTTAAATTCTGACATAACATTGAGTTAATTTAAATTTTAATTAATAGAGGGGGGAAAATAAAAGATGGCGTGCAAGTTTTTTTTATATATAAACCCCCAAAAAATAAATTTTCCAAAAATAATACCAACCCTAAAACCAGCCTTATAAAATTCTCTTTTTTCTTTCTTTGCCGTTATTATTCCCGCGGTGAGGAGTCGGCGGTAAAGGGGTCGGTGGAATGTTTTTTTGCGACCGGAAGAAATAGACCGGCCCGTCGCACGGTCTGACGCATGTTGAAAATATAGAAGGAAGGGACTGACATGTAAAGAATAGGACTGCCAGTCCCAACTCGGGTAGCTCGTGGTCGCGTTCCTACAAGATGTGGGCCCCTGAGCAAAGTCTTGTAAAATTCTCAATAAATATAAAAAAAAAAACCATAAAAATCCGTTAAGTAGTTACAGAGTAAATTAATTTTAAAAGAGATATTAAAAAAAAAAGAAATTCAATCTCACAATTATTATTTTATAAATAATCATATTTATATCGTATTATTAGATTTCTATAAAGATTAAAAAAAATAAAAATCAATATCAAATGGATGCTGAGCTCTGCGTTCAATCTTTGTGGCATGTGTGTACGTACGTGTGCGTCTTACGATTTTATGATAGACACCATTTGTGACCTACAGCCAGCCTTTTTCCCTTTCATATTATTTCTTTTCAAAGTAAAAGTGGTCTAATAATAAAAATACTTACATACAGTATTAAATATTTAATAAAACCAATTTTGTAAATAGAGTTGCTTTTGTTTTTTTATTTTTGAATAAAATGATATACAACACTTGTTTGAAAAAATAAAAGAATCGGGAGAACGCCGTCATATTTTATTACAATATTTATAATTGATCAAAAACACTAGGTAATAGGTTATTTATTTTCAAAAAATGTATCCTATTTAATTTCTAAATATATTTTATATGGAATTAAAATAATAAAATTTAAATAATACGAAAACTTGAGACTTTATCCCTTTAAAAAAATTAAGAAAATTAAAAATATTTATTTCCTTCAAATCTAGATACTTGTGGGAATTATATGATACCGAGGATGTTGGAGTGGACTGTATTGAGAACTGCATATAACCACATATAGTTATTTCGTAGCGAGCAATGGTAATACAAATAAAAAGATTCGTTTTCAGAACAAGTACACATTTAATGAGGCACTTTGTAAAATTACACTTGCAAAAAAATATATATTTGATGGATTGGTGTTGAATAAATTACAATTATTTAGTATATATAAAAAAATGTAAATGAAAATTAAATACGAGAGCAATAAGTTGGTGACTTTTTGAATTTCCCGCCTCTTAACTGAAATGGCAACACTGTTCCTGTCAGCAGGTAACTATCAGCTGACTTTGAACCAGCTGGGTCTTTAACTTTTTGTTTGACATCCATTAATAGCAGACTACCTTGTGATTTGAGAAGAAAATGGAAAAAAATGAATACGAATTGCTCCCTCATCCGCCCTATTCTCCGGATTTAGCCCCGAGTGACTATTTCTTGTTTCCAAACCTCGGCGGAAAGAGATTTGATTTTGATGCCCTAGACAAATCTTATTTTTTGGAAGGGATAAAAAAAATTGGAGAAACGTTGGACAAAGTGTATAGAGCTCAAAGGAGACTACGTTGAAAATTAAAATAACTTTTTATCCAAAAACCTTGTGTTTCATTCAAAAAGTCACGGACTTATTGGCCTGCCCTCGTAATTGTGCATTAATCAAAATCTTATGCGAATAAGCCAGCTGTGTGCCAATGAAAATCGCTCAAGTGTCGGCATACTTCACTTTGAAACTGCCAATTGGCAAACAACGGCATAGTGTGGACGCGCCATTACAGTCCAATTGGCAGTGCCAACTGGCAGACAGCGGCATGGTGTGGACGCGCCTTTTATTAACAAATCTAACGTGATTGTTAATGCATTGAGTGAAAGATAGTCACAAGTTAAAAAATCTGGTGTGACTGGCGCACAGCACACAACTTTCTCTTACCTTCGGTAATCGAAAGTTGTGTTCTGTGCTTGTCACACCAGATTTTTGTGTCTACATATATTTAGTTCCCGACAGTATGGAACATTTGAATTCAGATGTAAAATTTATAAGTATGGGAAAATATTTATATTTTGTTACCATGGCAACCATTTCTCCCTATCTTCCCTATGAAATGAAAGAGTAAAGTGGTCTTCAGAAGATTTCAATTGCAAAATGAGAATATACATTTTAAAGAACATCTAAAAAATAATTGATTTTAATTTAAAAAAAAATCGTTGGAGCAAATTTTGAGAAAATCGAAAAAAACTGAAAAAGTACATCAGTAAAGTACTAGTACTCTTTGGCCGATTTTGATTAAAAGCTTATTTTTCCGGTCCCGGGGGGTGTTTAACTTAAATATAAAATTTCAACCTCGTAGCTCAATTCCTTCATCCTTAAAATTGAACACACACACACCCACCCACCCACCCAACCACCCACACACCCACAGACAGACCATGTCGCGAAAACCACTTTTTGGATTCAGGGGACCTCAAAACGTGAAGATCCATCAAAATCTCGACATCGAATTTTTGACATGAATCCAATACTTTCTTTCTATATATATATTACATATATACATAGGTAAGAGAAAGTAAAAAGAGAAGTTATGCAGAATATCATGCTGTAATTAGAGCTGGAACTGGTGCTTGTATTTTTCCGGTCCCGGGGGTGTTTAACTTAAATATAAAATTTCAACCTCGTAGCTCAATTCCTTCATGCTTAAAATTGAACACACACACACAGACACACAGACACACACACAGACAGACAGACCATGTCGCGAAAACCACTTTTTGGATTCAGGGGACCTCAAAACGTGTATATCCATCAAAATCTCGACATCGAATTTTTGACATGAATCCAATACTTTCTCTCTATATATATATTACATATATACATAGGTAAGAGAAAGTAAAAGAGAAGTTATGCAGAATATCATGCTGTAATTAGAGCTGGAACTGGTGCTTGTTGGGTGCCCAGAATCAGACTTCATTTCCAGCTCCCTTATTCTTAGAATTCCTTTGACACGAGAGAAATTTCCATTCACTCCCGATTTCGACGCCATTTTGCTGTGGCTTATGACTATCTTTATTTCTCAAATCATCACAAGCTGTCTAAGTAAAGAACTTGCATTTATTATGTGCAGTCAATTATTGTAAAATCAAGGAACTTCTTTGTGGGATATTAAAGAGGGATCTGTAAAGAATACAATGGTATGTGGCTTATGACTATCTTCCACTAAGCCCTTCAAATATAGAAATAATATTTATCGATGGAAAAAATTCAATAAAAACAGAGAATTAATGTAACATTCGAGACGATGAATTAATCAGACGAAGGATGTAATCAACTCTAAGGAATTCTTTAATTTCTTTTTAGGAATATATCGTCATTTCGATTTGGTGTGTGTGTGTGTGTCGTCATCAATTAATTCAAAATTTTCTGTTGTTTAAATGACTCTACCCACTGACGTCACAGGGTATTTTAATTCTTTTATTTATAAGAGGGAACTTGTTATTTATTTTTGTTTGATGATGTTGAAATAGAGAATGAAAAGCAAAGAATTAAAATGTCTTATTTTTAATAAGTTAGGAATAAAGGAATCCAAGAAATTGAATTGAAGAGTGATAGAAATAGAATATTCCTGAATTTTTGATTATTTTTTACTTTATTTGTTCATAGGACAACATTCTTTCAAAGTATGCAAATGTTTTATAGATAAAATTAGAACTAAAATAGCAAGCACACGCGGGAATCCTAAACAATTGCAGGTGCAATAACACAAGGAGGCCGAATTCTCTGCTTTCTCAGGATAAGGTGATCGCAGTTCCTTGGATCTGATCACCTAGCCTATAAGAATCTGCATCTTCCACAATCCATACAACAAACATCAACAGGGAAAAAGAACAGATCTGTCTCCAAACATTTCCTACAGTGAATAGTCTGAATACACTGTTATGTAATCTGTTGATGATGAAATGCTACGAAATTTCAAAGTTCTTGAATTTGGGTGTAGAGTGCAAATATCCTCACCTTGCAGCTCTTCAACCACGCCCGAAACGATGTCATTATCCTGACACTTGTCTTCCAACTAACAAAGAGTAATCGCGTTATGTTCTGTAAAATTAGTGCAAGGAATATAATATACCATCTCCCACACCGTAATGTTTGTTTTGTATCACTAACAGTATCCGAAATCACTAGAAATTTAGCAGTAGTGCTGTCTGCCTCTTGGATCGTTGTTAGTGCTTAGATGTTGAGTTGATTTCTTATACTCTTGTCCAAATATCGCCTGGATATCCTTTTATTCCTTCTCTCTGGTTAATAAATCTACTACGTCTTCATATTTATTTCGATTTTCTAGAGCATAATTCAAAATTGGTTCTATCATTCCTTCCTTAGATAACATCTTCAATAAAAATGGATCAGCCTTATACTTTAATAACACATTGAATAGAGTATAATCATTCATTGTTGAACAACAGTTATAGAGAAATCTTAAAAAAAATAAGTCAGGTTCATCGTTCATGACTAATTCATACAAGTCATACTTTGTATATTTCTCGTTCATAATTGACGCGCATTTTCGATAGAATAATTCATGATTTGAAGGATTTTCTATCAAATCCGATTTCATTAAATAGTACTTTATAAAATCACGAATTTCTAAATATTCCTTATTCACAAAGAACTTGAGTAAAATACATTTCAAAATTTCTTCTGATGTGAAATTCTCTGAACTTATAATTAAATATCGAGCAACTAAGAATTCAGCAAAAGTTTTATGAAGGAAATAATAATTCCCATCATCTCTAACGGACATGATTCCAAGTCTTAAAACATTCCCTGGCGGATCCAATTTCTTTGATTTTAAAATGTCTATTTTGAATATTTTATTTAGAGAATATTCGGTTTCTGTCGATGACAAACCAACACTAAATTCAATTAATGCACATTCTTCAATAAATTTTAAAAAACTTGGTTTTTCTTGTTCAATCCACTTGTCGCTAATAACATTTGATGGATCCATTTTTGCTTTCTCTTCAGCATAGAGCAGGAATTGGTCTTCAAAAAAAGATTCATATAAATCATATTGATTGATCTTTGCATCAAAATTCAATGCATCCTTTATATCCAAATTGTGTTTTTTGCAATAATTTGCAAATAAATAAAGCATTAATGGAGTGTCTAATATTTGATTATTTAATGAAAACTCACATCCAATTTGAAACCCATCCAAATTGTCTATTTCAAAAAATTTTACCAAATACCTGATTATATCAGATTCATCAAAGATCTTTAAGCAAAAAGATTTTACATGAAATATTTCTTCCAATTTTTTTTGTAAAAAAGGCCGAGTTGTAAGAAATAATTTTCTAATTTTATATTCATCTAAAATCACTTGGATGAGAGGAATAACGACATTTTCATATTTCGGGCTAATCTCATCAAATGCATCGAAAAAGATCACAATGCGATCACTTCTTTTGTGAATCCAATGTCGAAACAAAATCTTTTCTAATTCTGTTTTGAACATACAGAGATCGATTAAATCTTCAAGAGGATTATGACGTCGCTCTTGGAACATTCTCTGGAGTTGTTTTGTATGTGCATTTAAATCAATTTGTATCACCCATAATTCCTTATCTTTTCGGTGCAATTTTAATGCCAAATTCTTCATCTCTTGAGATTTCCCCATCCCTGCGTCATTTGATATTAAAACGAGTCTTGGGTATGGAATTTCTAGAATATCTTTCTCTCTTATTTCAAGATCATTTGGGTATGAGATTCTCCGTAAATGTGAATTCGAACCATAAGTTTTTTTCAAAATTGGGTCATAATAATCAACTTGCACTAAATGAATGTTTCGATTTTTATTTTTTTCCTCGTTCTGTAAGGAAAGAAATTTCTTTTTAGCTTCAATTTTGTTATCAAAATAATATAATCTTCCTTCTTCTATATTCATTTGATCTTTTAGTTCGCTCACCCAGCCGAGAGAATCGATACAATCTTCTAAATAAAAAATAAACATATCTTCAGGGTGGTCATAAAGATCATTAAAAGAGAAATATTGGTGAACTTTTCTCCATTTTATTTCTCCGTGAAGATAATCTTTACAATCTTCAAAATGACTCTGAAAATTCCATTTATGATGAAGATATAAATTGGATATTGTACCAAAAGTTCGGACTAACTGTAATGAGCCTTCTGATTGATGAACTAAATGGACATTTTTATTTTTTTCTTTTAAATTTGAAAATTTTTCTAAAGCATCGTTATAATCTTCAAAAACATAAATTCTATTTCTGTCGGAATATTCAATTTTTGGAAACACAACAAAAATATCAGGAATATTTTCGTCTAAAATCATTTCTTCGTGAAAGAATAGAAAATCAGACTTGAATTTTCTTTGAACAAAAATCTTTTTACCCTCTTCAATGCAATTTCCAAATTTTATTTCTTCAGATTTCTCGATTAATTTTGAAAATGTTTCTGAAACGATTTTAGTTTTAATTTCTTCATCATTAAATAAAAATTTTATTGAAATTGGAGAACCCAGAAATTGAATTTCTTTCTCTAATAAACTCCTTTGAGAAGCTTCCGATAAATCTTCAAATGTTAATTTTTCATTTTTTGTTTTATCCAGCATACAACGTTCATTAAAATAATCCATGATTTCAAATAATATTTCTTTAGAAATAATCAAAATAATTTTCCTTTCTTCTTTTTCAAATAAATTTTCAATAAAAGAACGTTTTTCACTGATATCTTCCAAGAGTATAATTAAAATGGAATTTTTATCAGCTAAGAAGATAAGATCTGATAAAGAATTTGAATTGATAAACAAATATTTGTATTCTAATTCATTGATAGCGTCAAAAACTTTTAAACTCTCAATCAATGAAGATGAAGATGTTAAAATTAAAAAATTCTTTTGATTATTATCTAAAAACTCTCGAACGATGGGCATTTTTTGTTTCAAAGTGATTTGATAATTCGCAAGTTGGCAGCAATAATCCTGACTAGATTTTGCAATGAAAAGAAAATTGATTTTCCTTTCAACAAGATCTAGAGGATTGTTTTGTTGTGTTAGCCATTTTGCATTTTGCGTTTTGAACCATTCTAAAACCATTCTGTGCAAATCACTCGCTGCTAAATCTGCATCTTGAAGTTTCAACTCTGCACCAATTTCTGTTCTAATTTGTTCAAAAAGTTCATCTTCTTTTGGCTGGCCTACTGCAAAAACTAACTGCTCAAAAAAATCCTTTAAATCTTGCTCAGAAATGGAATCTTGCTTTAATTTTGCAAATATTTTATTCCCTTCATCCATTTTGAGTTTAAAAGTTTTTCCTTTTGTCGGCAAAATGTTATCAAGAATATCAATTTTTGTCTCTTCTAATGATATTTTTAATTTTGTTAACGATTCTCTATCAAAATCGATATTTGTACAAATAATGAAATATTTCGTTGAACTTTGAGAGAATTCCTGGCAATTTTGAATTTGTAAATAAGATTTTAGATATTTCTTCAAATTGAAATCATCGTTTCCTATGCCTAATAAAGAATTTGCAAATATTTTCTTTTTACTTTCATTCTCGCTAATTCTATGTTTTGCTTGTAGACAGAACAAAGTTTTTTCCCCCTCTTTATTTTCAACTTCCAAGACAACGTCATCAAATTTATCCGCCTCGTCAATTTCTGTTGCTAATCTAAAATTCAATTTTTGTTTAATTCCTCTTATAACAAAAAGAATTAAAAGATTTAACTGATAGGTGAATCCATGCAAAACGTTCTTTGCTCCTTTGGTGGAATTGTAATTTGCATTGTTTTCTACATCCATTCTTGCCAATTGGACGATTCTTCTTCAAAATAGATGTCAGCTTCTTCTGACGAAGAAATTTTGCAGAAATCTTAGCAGAAGATCTGAAATTAAATTATTTTATTATTATTATTTGAAATTCCTATCAGGATCCCCGTTTATTTACCCGACTGCTATCGTGCACGAAGACACCCACCTCAAACCCAACCGGCCTCTGGCCGTAGCCATTTACCGGCACCCCGTGAAGTTACATTATTTCCCATCTCTAACTCCTTCTCCTTCAATCGTTTCTAGCTAATGAACTAATCCTTATTTCTTATTCCTTTTATCCAACCTCTTCTATGCTCTGGAGGATGTCCTAGTTGAGGAGGGACTCCCTCAGCACCGGCGTGTAGCCTGCTGCTTTCGAAAAATGCATCACTGAGAGGGAGCCTTCTTTAAGTTCCTTTCATAGCACGGGGATGTAACAGCAACTCCCTCTCCTCGTAGAGTTGCCTATGAAATTAAATAAATTTACTCTTTTCAATTGACATAATTGTTTTCTCCTTATTTTAAATATTAATTTGAGACTTACCTCAAAATACAAAATAGGCGCCAATAAATAGAAATCAGAATTGGTCTTTATTTCGCAATCCAAAAATAATCTAAAACAAAAAAAAAATTTATTAAATATTTAAAATAAACTAAATTTTATAAATGCAACTATTTAATACAGAGTAGTGAAGTCTGACTTCATTGTATCATTTGTAAATTTTGGGTGAACGAAAATTGCACTGAATGTGAAAACATGTGTTCAAAATGTGGACAAAGGAAAGAAAAGAAACTAAAACTCAAGAAATGCACGGTGAAAAAGAAGAAAAAGTAGAATGAATTACTGGCCATCTCTCCCAGACGCTCTGGGAGAGATGGCCAATTGTGATTTTGAAATTTTGTTATTTTTAAGTTTAATCCTATAAGAAATTAATAGATTTTTGTTAAATAACTGATAGTTTAATATTTAAAAAAATGTGGGGGGGGGGCGTTTAATTTGGGGCGGATTAGTTTTTTTTTTCCCCTCCCTTATTAAGTTTCAATAAAAATAATAATTACAATCTACGTTTTATTTTAACTGGATCCAGGGCCGGATTTAAGAGTATGCCGCTAAAGTCCTTTTGCCGATCCCAAAAAGGAAACTTTTCCACCCTGAGGAAAAACCTCAATAGAGAGAGAAAATATTGGATTCATGTTAAAAATTCGATGTCGATATTTTGATGGATATATACGTTTTGAGGTCCAAAAAAGTGGTTTTCGCGACATGGTCTGTCAGTGTACAAAATATCTCAAGCACACAAAGAGCTTGGAGGTTGAAATTTTATATTTAAATAAGGTACCCCCATGGGACGTGACACGAAGCTTTTGAACAAAATTAGCCAAAGAGTACTAGTACTTTACTGATGCACTTTTACAGTTTTTTTTTCGATTTTCTCAAAATTCGCTCCAACGATTTTAATTAAAATTCAAAAATCTATTATTTTTTAGATGATTTTAAAAATTTATATTCTCATTTTGTCATTAAAATCTTCTGAAGACCACTTTACTCTTGTAATTCATAGGAGAAATGGTTGTAAAATATAAATATTTTCCCATGTTTATACATTTTACATCTTAAAATTCGAATGTACCGTACTGTTGGAAACTAAATATATGTCGACACAAAAAATCTGGTGTGACTGGCGCACAGCACACAACTTTCGATTACCGAGGGTAATAGAAAGTTGTACGAGCAGTCCCACCAGATTTTTTTTTATTAATATCTCAAATAGGCCAACATCGTTTTAAGATTTGAATAAATCGCCGCCCCTGAATTTGTTGCCGCTCTAGGCTGCAGCCTATTTAGAAATACAGCCCTGAGTGGGTCTAGATAAAACTATGGCCAACAACCCCTGACTTACCCTATATGTTGAGAATGGTAATATTTTAACAGATGTCAGTTGAATATTTAATAAATCAAAATGTTTTTATTATCAAACAGAACAACACTTATATTATAGAACCACAAATATGAAACGATAAAAATATATACACACTTAAACTAAATAATATCAATAAGTTCAAAAATAAATAAAGTTCCGAAATAATAAATAATTAAAAGACAATTTCTAGATCCACTACTCGTGAGGGATTTACATTGTACACGTTGACAGATCAATTCATGAGTCTCAGTATCATCGAGTTGGTCTGGGACGTTGCAGTCATGGACCTCGGTAGACAGATAGGCCATTCTCGCCTTCTTCTTGATCCCAGGCGCGTCATTTGAATTTCCTTCTCTTAATTTTTCTCGTTCTCTATATTATTATTTATAACAAGGAATTTCTCTAAATTTTTTTTCGTTTAAGGACATACGCCCTCGGGGCATGGCGTAGAGGTTAGCGTGCTAACCTCATATACCAAACGTCGCGGGTTCGGACCCCAGGCAGTCCGATGATTTTATTTAAGCCAATTGGATACCAAATGGCTTAAATAAGAATGCCTGGACCCCATATATGTATATTTATTAATAACGGATATCGTAAAAAGTCTTATATGGCCTCAGTTGCCTAAAAGACTGTATGAATGTGTGTGTGAGTGTGAGTGTGAATGAGAAAAAAGTGTGAATGTTTTAATTTAAAAAAAAAAAAAAAAAAAAAAAAAATTTTCGTTTAAGGACATACGTTTATCTGAAAAGACGTTGACGATGGTGTAACTCACAGAGTATATATTAGGGTGTCCCTTATTTTTCAAAGTATTTATTTTGGAACGCATAGGGCCTAGTTTTTTTCATTTGCCCCTAAAATACTCACAAATAAAATTTTAGCATATTTGGGGCACTGCAACCCGTGCCGACTAGCTCCGAAACATGGCCATACAAGCTGTGCGGATAGAGTTGCGCGCCCTCGCTCTATTTGTCAGTTGTACTCTGTTTGTTTGGTAATTCAGCAATTCTTTATTAAACATAAGGTAATATTTCCAAATGTTTCGGAGGCTTATTGGCACTTCTTCTTCAGTGGATTTATAAAATAACGAAAAAGAGGGACATTCGTGAGAAGAGAGTGGAGAGTTAAAAAGAATGTTTCAAAAATAATTTTTTATATGCCTCATGATGTCTTGCTGTCGTCGCCGAAATATCGCTTTTAATGAAATATAGAAAGAACTAGCGACGGTAGGGTTGCCTTCGGCAAACCAACCTCCGCTAGGCCCTGACGGGCGGCGTCTCGGGATATGACTAATAGTGTGGAGCGAAATTTTTTTTTTTTTCGAATTTCAAAACGGGCTACCATGGAAAAGTTGTTCCATAATGTTACTATTTACCCCCTATTTTTATTTCTTAATACGAGCATATCTTGAGGTGCCCCAAGAGGCTCAAAGTTTAAAAAAAATAATTATGATCTTCCAATATTAAATATAAATATTAGTGCCAAAATACTTAAATAGTGTTGATTTATAATTAATAAATAACCTGGAACCAATACCCGAGTGTTTTATTTTCATATTTTAATTTTCAAAATATTTCAACTAGAGCCTACGGTAGAAACTTTATCCAAAATACAGGTTTAGGATCCGAATTTCAAAAAACCCTGAAAACCTTTTCGAGATATTTATTTAAAGAAACTTTTAGCGAAGAGAGCTAATTGATATCTCATATCGTTTAAACGTAATTAAAGAAAGTCAAAAATTTAATTAAAAAATGCATTTTTTTCTAAAATGGCGATTTTGGGCCCTTAAGGTCCGAATTTCAAAAAACCCCTAAAGGGCTTTTGAAGTGTTCATTTAAGGAAGAATGTACCGAAGGAATTAATTTGATATCTCATCTCGTTTAAACGTAATTAAAGAAAGTCAAAAATTTAATTAAAAAATGCATTTTTTTCTAAAATGGCGATTTTGGGCCCTTAAGGTCCGAATTTCAAAAAACCCCTAAAGGGCTTTTGAGGTGTTCATTTAAGGAAGAATGTACCGAAGGAATTAATTTGATATCTCATCTCGTTTAAACGTAATTAAAGAAAGTCAAAAATTTAATTAAAAAGTGCATTTTTTTCTAAAATGGCGATTTTGGGCCCTTAAGGTTCGAATTTCAAAAAACCCCTAAAGATCTTTTGAGGTGTTCATTTAAGGAAGAATGTACCGAAGGAATTAATTTGATATCTCATCTCGTTAATACGTAATTAAAGAAAGTCAAAAATTTAATTAAAAAGTGCATTTTTTTCTAAAATGGCGATTTTGGGCCCTTAAGGTTCGAATTTCAAAAAACCCCTAAAGATCTTTTGAGGTGTTCATTTAAGGAAGAATGTACCGAAGGAATTAATTTGATATCTCATCTCGTTAATACGTAATTAAAGAAAGTCAAAAATTTAATTAAAAAGTGCATTTTTTTCTAAAATGGCGATTTTGGGCCCTTAAGGTTCGAATTTCAAAAAACCCCTAAAGGCCTTTTGAGGTGTTCATTTAAGGAAGAATGTACCGAAGGAATTAATATGATATCTTATCTCGTTTAAACGTAATTAAAGAAAGTCAAAAATTTAATTAAAAAATCCATTTTTTTCCAAAAAGGCGATTTTGGGCCTTTAAGGTCCGAATTTCAAAAAACCCCTAGAAGGCTTTCGAAGTATTCATTTAAGGAAGAATTTGTTTTTACTTAATTGTCTACCTAATACTTACTTAATTGCGATAATCTAGGTATATATCAAGAGATATTCAAAAACGACTATTTTCAAAAACTTTGCGGGCAGGTCGGCACGGGTTAACGTCAACGTAGGTGAATAAAATTTCATATATAAGTAAGGCTTAGTAGGTTGAAAAAAATTAGAGGGTATGCGTTCCCGTATTTCAAAAAAATTTTTTTTTGCCCATATAAGGGACACCCTAGTATATATATATATAAACAGAGAGCGTACTCAATGTTAATTTCTGGTTTTTGTCCGCCATTAGGGTAACCCAATCAGAACGCAGGGAATTTGCGCTAAATTTAAAATCAAATTTTAGCCGCTAAATTTAAAATTATGTATTTCGTATATATAATCGTAAATATATATATGAACATTATTTTATTGTTAATAAGTAAATAAATTTTTTTTTTAAAGAATCTGGGTATTTTTTTTTTTATATATAACATAAACATCAGATATTTTGGAAAGATAAACTATTTATTTAAAAAAATACAGATTAATATATTTTATATCTTTTTGGGGTACAGAATACAAAAAAGAAATAAAAAAAAAAATTATAGAATGTAAAAATGAACAAATTTACACAATAGATAAATAAATAAAGTTAAATTGTCATTTGTTACGATCTGAAAAAATTAGTAACGTTAGTTGTTGGTAAATTAGGCGAATTATCCGGGTGTCGACGAATAATATCTGAATCCTCTGAAAAAGAAAAAACTTCTAAGGAATTTGATGTATCATTTAATGGATGATCTTTCTCCAATTCTATAATAAATTTTGAAGAATATTTGGTGTTCTCAAACTATTGTCAAAAATATTGACAATTGTTTGATTTTCACTAATATTTTTCATAGTTTTACTAGAAAAATTACTTATCTTATTTGATGTTTCCATTTTTTGAAAAAAATCTCCCAAGTGATTGTTATTTTTCTGAATACTGTTCCCAAATCGAAGGATATCAATTTCATTAGAATCATTGCAATTTTTTGCTGAACATTTTCTTTTTCCTTAAAATATAAATGTAAATGTAGTTAATAAGCATATAAATATAATTAAAAACATTTTGAAATATATAATAAAATCCAATACTTATCTCTTAAATGACAATTTTAACGTATTTGACAATATTTGAATATAATATATATAAAAATCACGTGATCATTTCATCGGTTGACTACCCTGCTCTCTAGCGGATAAAAGTGTCAAAATCTCACTCGAGTAGAAGTGGTGACGTCACACAATTTCTCCCATTGGAGTGCAGAGAATTCGCGCTAAATTCAAACCAAATTTTAGCCGCTAAATTTAAAATTAAAAATGATAAAGTCCCACTAAAATTGACCGGGCAATTCAAATATACAGGGCATTCCATAAAAAAAAATCATTGTGTGGTTTTATGAAACCACGATGCAAGTGAAACTTTTTTCGGATCGTAGGCATTTAACTGAAAATTTTCAGAAAATTATTCAATTAAGTGCATTAAAATCGCGTTTTTAATCTTAATTTAATAATTGGAAAATGGGAAATCAATAAACGCATGTTAAAAACTGAGAACAATATTTATTTAGTAATTGAAAATATGAATCATTTTAAATTATTTTAAAAATTATATTTTATCAATTTAAAAATTGAAAAATTAAATCTCACAATTATTTTTTTATAATTCGTCATATATATTAAATTTTTAACTTTCCTATTTTTGTCGTCATGGCTTGTGACGTCATAACTTGAAGCGTGACGGCCTTGTAACGCGACATGGTGATAGAGAAACGAAAAAATTTGTGTCGATCAAAATAAAGTTTCACTTTAATAAAAACAACTTTTTATCGTTACACTTTGTATACGATTAGCGATTAGTAGGCAAATATTTTAACAGATTCATTTAAATGAAGGCTATGAAGTAAAACAATCCATATCTCCTTCATCTAACCCTTTTTTTTTTGTTATTCTAAAATTTAATCTTTGATTTATTATCCTTTTACTTTGTTTGATCTCGTTCTGTTAAAATTCTTTGGAGGGGCGGAGGAATGAATTAGCCCTGTCTCACTCACTCTCTCTCCTTTATCTAATCTAAATGGTCTACGCATAAAGCACCAAGGGTCCATCCACTTTGAGAGCGTCTCCGCGTCAAGGAGCAGTTTAATCTTCTCCGTTCTCTCATTTCTTAATTAAGACCATTTAATTAATACAAGAAGAAGAAAGAGATAAAGAGATGGGACACAAATCTCAAGTAGAAAGGGGGAATTTAACATTTTTGACCACAAATAAAAGTATAACAGAGGAGGTAGATGTTACGCATGTTTTTCCCGCTTGTGTGTCATAAAAAGTATGCCCAAAAATTCAAGTAATTCAAAAATTTGCCAAGAGATGTCAGAATGGTAGCTAATAATATTTGGTTGATTTTCATTGATCTTTTAACAATAAATACTTTATAAATGTTATTATATATTATGTATCTTTTATAAAAGCATAAAAATATATAAATATAGGCTATTAGGGGATCGGCTGTTAGACTAGCCTGCCATCTATTGCAAGAATGCTCAACTAATTTGACAGTTGAATTTTAAATAAATCATCTAAGCTTATTTTAAAAATTTCTTAATTAATATGTGATTAATAATAACAATAAATTCATTTTTAAATTAAAAAAAAATTAAAGATTATTGGGACAGATTGTTTTTTTGTATTTGCTTGATAACAAAAATATTAATTACGATAATTTTTTAATAAGTCATTAAACAAATTATAGCCCCAATAATCTCTTATGAATTTAATTCATTTAAAAAAAAAACCGCATTGAAAAATTTCTTATAATATAGAGAGAAAAGTATTGCGATCATGTCAAAAATTAGATGTCGAAATTTTGATGGATATACATGTCCCCTGAGTCCAAAATTGGTCTGTCTGTGCGTAACGATTTTTAGCATGAAGGAATTGAGCTACCGGATTGAAATTTTATATTTAAGTTAGGTACCTTTCAGGACACTAGGGTGGGTCGTTTTGCCACTTTTTTTTCTGAGCGAAATGTAATACCCGGCAAAAGTGGTACACTTGAATAAGGAAAGCCATTCTTCATTACCCAGATGGATATTACAGTATAAATTTTTGTTTTCAAATCGGAAAATATCTTCTGTGAGAATTTTAACCTCAAAGTTTTGAAATTTCGACCGAAAATCCCAAAAAGTTACAAAATTTTGAGGTTAAAATTCTCACATAAGATATTGTCCGATTTGAAAACAAAAATTTATATTTGTTATGACTAGAGACCGGAAAAAAAAGCATAAAAAAATAAAAAAAAAGTGCTTAAAAAAGCATAAAAAACTTGAATAAAAAGTTGTTAAATAAGCATAAAAGTTGAAAAAAAGCATCTCATAAGCAATTTTTACTCATACCAATGGCGTATACAAATTTTTTTTTTAATTAACTAAATTTATTCCGCCCCGCCCTGGGAAAAATTTTGTTTTTGCGGAACCAAATTTTTTTACCCTGCGGAAAAAATTTTTTTTACAGGGCTATATTTTTTCACCCTGCGGGGTTTTGGAAAAATTTTTTTTTTTTTTTTGGGGGGGCGGCCCCCCCCCCCTTCCCCCTTATATACGTCCCTGGTGTATGTGTGTGTAATGGGAAAAAGTGTGTTTTTTAATAAAAAAAAACAAAAAAATCATATATATTCGTAAAATAAGTTCAAATAAGCACGAAAGAGAAAAAAGCATGAAAACTCAAAAAAAGCAAAAAAAGCATAAAAAATGCAATCTCAATGCACTTAGTTTTTCCTAATTCGTATAGAAATTAAATATCTAATGGTTGCTTATAAAATTTAGCAATAAGCATTTTGCTTAAAATCCGGTCTCTAGTTATGACCATCTGGGTGGACCACTTTTGCCGGGTATTATATTTCGCTCCGAAAAAAGTGGTAAAACGTCCCACCCTATCGGTTGGATAAAATTCGCCAAAAAGTGCTAGTACTTTAAAGATGTACTTTTTTAGTTATTTGCGATTTTCTCAAAAAAATTCCATACAACAAAATTTTTTAAAATTCAAAAATCAATTATTTTTTAGACAGTCCTTAAAATGTATATTCTCATTTTGCCCTAAAACTGTTTTGAAGTACACTTTACTGATGTAGATTTTCAGATTTTTCAAATTCATTTCCCGGCTCTTCTCTCATAGACTCAATGTTAATTTCCTATGGGGATTTGTATGTTAATTTCGATTCAAAAGGGGGTCCCCTTTGGAACTTTTTACGCATTTAAAATTTTTTTTTCCAATTCTTATGAAATTTTGTATTTATTTACGATTCTATATTGTGTATAAAATGTCCAAATATGAGATTAAAATTTTGAAAAATAACCATAGTTTATTTCCAGCAGTCAACATTTAAAATGCAAGTTGGAAACTAAGGTGCCATGGGAAACTAAATATACCTCGACACAAAAAATCTGGTGTGAGAGAAAGTTGTGTGCTGTGCGCCAGTCACACCAGATTTTTCAAAATTATTTTTAGACGCCCCTTAACTGATAATAATCTCTCTGTCTGTCTTCTGGATTATGTATTATCCTATGATCGATGTGTATACCCTCGGGGAAGGGGCCGGAGGGGGGGGGGGGGGACGGGGAGGAAACAACTCTGTTCTCCTTAGATAGTCAAGTTCCAGGGTTTCATGTCTGATCAGGCTTTAATCATGGAGATCACCAACCAACAGGCCACACAATCTTGTCAGTCAGTCTGTTTGTGAGTGACTAGCTTCTACTACGACCTAAGGGCTCTCTCTCTCTCTCTCGACCTTATATCTTAATACTCTCCCGCCCTGAGGGTTAAGAAGTCAACTCAAGGGGATGTCTGAATGTATTAAAAAAAAAAAAGACTTTGATAAGATAACAAATTTTTTCATTCGATAAATGTTGTGTTCTATGCTTGTCACGCCAGATTTTTTATTTTATTTTTTTTTTAAAGTGGAACTTTTATCTGATGGCCTCAAATTTTTTCGCTCTTCTATCAGCATGTCGCGTTACAAGCCGTGACGTCACAAGCCGTGACGACAAAAATAGGAAAGTTGAAATTTAATATATATGACGAATTATAAAAAAAATAATTGTGAGATTTAATTATTTAATTTTTAAATTGATAAAATATAATTTTTAAAATTATTTAAAATTATCCAAATCTTCAATATTGTTCTCAGTTTTTAACATGCGTCTATTGATTTCCCATTTTCCAATTATTAAGTTAAGATTAAAAACGCGATTTTAATACCCTTAATTGAATATATTTCTTAAAATCATTAGTTTAACGCCTACGATCCGAAAAAAGTTTCACTTGCATCGTGGTCTCATAAAACCACACAATGTTTGTTTTTTTTGTTGACATATACCATGGGGAACATAAACATTTGCACCTAACAGGTTATGAAGCGCCTACTAGTTAGCCAGCCCAATCGCTCACCACTACATATGCAGTGTCTATGTGAATTTACATGAGCTAGGGTTCTAAGGGCATTTAAAGAAGAAGCCATAAACCATCCCTTTAAAAAATTAGATACATTTTAAATAAAAATTTGCGAATTCCTCTCTCTATCTCCAAAATGCAAGTAGCCGAGGATCGTGTGGCTTCAAATATAGTACCACATAAGTCTTGCCCTATTTTGATAAAAATTTGCATATCAATGTTGTCACCAAAATTTTGGAGTAAATATCAAATTTCACACCTCTAGCTCATCGGGAAGTGCCCTAAGCAAAGACTAAAAGTTGGTGACCTTGAAAGAGTAAGTGAAATAAAAGCATTTAATTTTAATCAAAAACGTTTGAGCTAATTTTGAGAAAAGCGAAAAAAAAAAAAACTGAAAAAGCCGTGTGTGTATATGTAACAATTTTTTGTGTCTCAAAACGTGACTTTTTTCTGTTTTTCACTTACATCTCGTAAATTAATCATGTTTTCGCCACCAAAGCCCGATGCAAAGTTGTAGAGAGCATCAAATTTGGTACATAAAACTTATTTGTAGAACCGATATTAACCAAGGTTGACAAATTTTTTCGAAATGCAAAATTTTGTTTAATTTTGACCGACCATATCTCGGTTAATATTGGTTATAATTGGTTAATATTGGGACAATTTAGTTTTATGAACTAATTTTTAGATATTAGTAAAGAAAGATTTTCGGTTTAACTGTGGTTTATTTGTAAAAATTACAACGTTTCGGCCACTCATTCTGTGGCCTTCTTCAGGTACAATTCAGCTAAGATTACAAAGCTTGTTACATCTGTGACAATCTCAATTGAACTTGTTACGTTCCACCACCCCTTGAACCCGGAAGGTGGGTAGTTCACGCGACCCTGAGCGCTGGTCATCCCCGGGTAGGGGATGCGAGAGGGGAACATGGGAGAGAGTGAGTGATCTGAGGATTCTCAGTCGAGTCAGTCCACGGGAGAGAGAACATGTGACGGAGACATTGAGGAGAGAGACATGTCAGAAAAAATAAATAAAAGAAAGGGAAAACGCAACGTTATTTCGTCTTTTTCTTTCAACGATTCCCGGAACCTGTCTGTTCCTTCTAAGAGACCTGCCGCAAAGGAACGAGAACAAAAGGGATTTCCACCTGCGAGGGCCGCCGCTCGACCTTGGAGGTGCAAAAACGCAACAAACTGTTTGAGAAAACAAGATGGATGCCGCTTCTTGACCTGCACGCCATCTACACATGAGCGATCGCAGCGCCCCTACATACAATTTGACACGAAATTCAAATGTTGTATTAATTTTTAGATAATTTAATGCTCTACCCATGGGCGTACCCAGCGAGGGGCAGGGGGCAGCTGCCCCCCTAGAAGCAACAAAAAAAATTAAATGTTTATAAAGTGATGAAACGAAACAAAATTGGTGGTTGGCGACGGGGAATGATTCTTTTTGTTAGGACTCGAGGGTTTTTAGGCCTTTAATTCGAAGGCTTTACCCCTCTATATAAAAAATAGCTATGTCACAATCTGGACGACCATGATCTGCCCCCCTGGACGACCATGATCTGACCATGCCCCCCCCTAGATTTGATCCTGGGTACGCCCATGGCTCTACCATTTTGTATTGGGCTACGATGCACAGGAATGTTCGAAACGTCGACAAAGAAAATTGAAATTGTGTTTTTTGTTAGCTGCCTCTTCATCATCTATTTTAATATATCAAAAATGGTGGGGGCAGTCCATTATATATATAAAAATCATTGTTGTTAAACAACGTCAATTGCTGTTGAATCGTAGAATGGGTGATGCGGATTAATGCGACATATAAAAAAAAAATTTTAATTAATGATCTCAAAGAATATAAAATTAAATACCTTTTCTTCTATATTCTTTTATTTTTAATTAAATAATTAATTCAAAAACATCTCTTAATATTTCTCATAAACGCATGTCTTTTTACTTTCTCTATCACTATTTTTTTTTTATATCGTGTGATTTTGGACGTCATATAAATTCCTTGAGAAGCAAGGGGATGTAGAGGTAAGGTGGTGGGGGGTGTTGTTTTTAACGACAGCATTTTAAGATTTTAATACCTCTTTTTTTCTCTCTCTCTTTCTCGTACGTTGAAAGTATCAAGTTGGTCATAAATTATACTACAAGCATAATAGTATAGTTATTTTATTTATTATATTAGCTTTTACTCACTCTCTCTCTGTCCCTGTGTATTATGTTTTTTAACTATTATTATGTTCACTCACACCGCCTGTTTTTATTTATTGTAGTAAATTTAAATTTGACGAGAGATAATTTCAAAAAAAATAAATAAATAAAAATGCGTTTTTTTATGAACCCTTTTTTTTTTTAAGATAAGGTTTTTTTTCTTATTTTAATTTATATTGTGCATTAAGACAAATGAAAATGCTTTTAACTTTTTTTTGAGTGACGTCATCTTTGGCGAATTTAATTATCGCCTTTAATCTAATAATTTAATCTTTTATCAGCGTGGATAGATTCATTTTAGAGATAAGGGAGAAAATTTTATTTCACATTAACAGAGTTGGGTTTTATACAAAAATTGCGGATCAAAACTGTATAAAACTTATAAAATGTATAAAACGTATAAAATATATAAAATTCGGATGCGCATGCGCAAACCCGACCGGGAAAGAAAATTCAAATAAAATTCATTTATCTTTTAACCTGTTTTTTTCAGAGTTGGTTTTTTACATCGGCCTAGTTTTATCCGTGGTAGTTTTATCCATGTATAAAACCGTGCATTATACTCGGCGGGATAAAACATGCCAACTCTGCATATTGAATAAAATTAGAGTTTTCTCAGTGAGATTGTCTTTTATTTATTAATTTAGAATTCTAAGCACCCTAAATTTGACCTAATTTAATATCCCTTTTGTAAAAATCTTCCAATTCGTCAAGTAGTTTTAGATTAAATTTGTTTTAAAACAAAAATTTAAAATTCGAGGGGGCCCGAAATTTCGACTGCCTAAGGACCTCTATTTTGTTTAATCCGGCACTGCATTCATTCTTACCTTCAAGATGAGTCAACAAACATTTCAGCCTCCCCCCCCCAAAAAAAAAAAATAATAAAAATTCGAGAACCACACCTGATCTTTAAAATATGTTTTTTTTTTGCATTCAGGGTTGGTAGAAATAGTATTAGTGATGACCAAAGTTGAAAAATTTGGATTTTTCTGATCTTTTGGTCTCATGATGTACAGTGAGCGCCAGAATTAAGTTCCCACCTGATAGAGCCTTAAGTAAATGGTATATAGTGAAATAATTCTTTAAATTTGAAAAGGTAAAAATAAAACCATCTGTACCAGTTTTTATTTTACTTTTTCGGTCATTAAATATTATTTCACTATATACCAGCAGCGTTATTGTGTAATTAATTTTAAAAAAATTGAAATTTAACATGTAGTCTATGGGGAATTTCGACGAAACGCACACATATCGAATTATATAGCCACTCCTGCAATAGAAACAAAAACAAAAAACTTACATTTTATCAATTCACTTCCGAGGAATACGTTAAACATAAAATCAAAAGTTTCTGACGTGGGCTTTTAAAGATATTTTAACAAGAAAGTCAAAAAATTCTTGAAAATGACAGTGGGCCAATATTTAAAAATGAGACGTCACGAGACCAGTCTGGCAACGTCACATAAAATAATACCCTTTTCTCGCTGTCAGTTACATTTTTTTTTCAATTTTACGATATTTTTTCTCGCAAATCGTCCATTGTATTTAAACTTATTTGCATTAATCATTGTAATATATTAAATAAAATAAAATTTAAGGCTTTTAAGATTTAAAATAAACAGCTGATGAATGCAATGTTGCCAGATCTATATTATGTGAAAAACTGCTCAAGTCAAAAGTCATTCATTTATTATTTTTGGTAATTAAATTATTAACTTAATACAATTATAAACTATGATAGGTCACGACTAAATTATAATAAGGAATTTTGGCATTCAAATATTTCATTTTATTAAAAAAAAAATTTAGATTCTATTATGACTTACGGGTCCCGAACACTCTTAAATAAAAGTAAAAATATAAAATAAAAGGTATTTTAGGGTATATTTATTATTTAAATTTTATTTTCACGTTACTTGAGATAATAACCGAAAATTATTTGACTAAAAAATCAATGTTGAGAAGTTTTATAAAATAAATATGGGTGGGGCATCTCCGCCCATGACGTAATAGTTGATAACAAAGTCGTGTTAAAACATAACATAAGATTCATTTATTAATATTAAATATAACTTTGCTAAAATGAGAATATTAATATCCTTTTCCTGGGATTCCTTCTTCTTTATTATAATAAATACTTTCTCTCTCACTTACTCTAAAATGGAGTCATTTTCTCTTTCTCTCTTTTGAATGAAAATTCAAACAAGAAAAACAAAAAAAAAAGTTTTCAAACATATTTTAATTAAGTTCAAAAATTTTCAAGGAAAACGAATAAGAAAAAGTATTTTGAGAAAATTAATTAAGAATATTTCCTTTTTTTTTTTGAGGGGGGTGGAGAAAATTAATTTACCCCTCACAGGTGTTGAGAAAGAATAGTTTTAAATAGCGTAAATGGAAACTCACTTGAACGGCTAATTGTTCTTTAATTAATATTAATAACACGTTCTATTTACATTAAATTGAGATTAACGATTAATTTTGCAACTTGTAGAAAGATAAATTATAATTTCAGTGATAAATTCGTTAAAAAAATCCAAATTATTAACTTTTTTGAATTTATACCCTAATACAAAATAATTGTATGCGCCATTTCAAAAATTTTTTGTTTAAAAAGTTTTTTTATATCTCTTACCTTTTAGGAGATATAGAGGGTTTTATTTGTTTTAAAATAGCGCCACCAGACGATGAATTTTAAACTAATTAATTCAAAAAATCGAATTTAAATCACAAGAAAGAAATTAGAATAATTTTTTTTCTTTTTAATTAACGCAAATATTTTAATTTAAATAAAATAAATATTTTTTTAAATCACAGAAATCTAAATATCTCTTAAACTATCAACTTTAGATAAATTATACCCAAATATAAAATTATTCTTTGCTTCATTTTGAACAACTTTTGTTTAAAATTTTTTTTCTATCTCATACGATTTTAGCGATATAGAAGATTTTATATTGAAGTTGAATGTAAACTAATTTAAAAAAAAATAAAACTTCAATTAATTAAAGTATATATTTTATTAATTATTTCAATTCTCTGATTAATTTCTCGCTATCGATTAATAACAAACTCCAAAGGGGTTAAAATCACAAAAAGCGAATTATCTCTTAAATTATTGATTTTATCGAAATTATACCCTAATACAAAAATGTTCTATTTATGATTTCCAACAGATTTTGTTTGAATTTTTTTTTTTTGTATCTTTTATTGTTTAAACAATATTCTTTTTTATTTGATCCTCGGCAATAAAAGAAGGAAATATTCCTATACACGTTAACTATTAGCTCTATTGACGGAGAGAACAAACAAATTCTACAATATATCCTTTTTAAACATGGACGTTTATCGATTTTGGAATGGAAATAAAAAATTTATAAAATCAATATGAGCTATTAGTGGATTAAAGAATTTTTTTTTCTTGTTTATATTTGAGGTCATAACTTGTATGATGTATAGTCTGGCGTGACTACACGCACATGCCAGAAATTTCATTTACTTTAAAAAAAATCTCTATTAATTGAATTATTAAAATAAATAAAATAAAATTGTATTTATTTAATTAATTATAGAATAATAATTGTGAGATTTAAATTTTAATTCTGACATTGAATAACTAAGAAACTAGTTGACCAATTTTTATGGGCTTTTTTTTTTTTGATTTGTAAAAAATTAATTTACAAGACTTATTTTGGGTATCTCTAAATCAAAAAAATTAAAATATCTTCTAGTTAACAAATTTTTTCTCTTAATTTTTGAATTTCCTTATTTTGATGATTTTTTTTCTCTTAACCTAAGACTCATTAGGTATAGCTTTCTGGTGCTAGAGGTCCGTAATCTCAATTTTTTCTTCCAGTACCGGCATTTTATCTTACAAATGAAATAGAAAAAATAAAAATTTTGCCGCCCCTTATTAGGAAATGAAAGAGGTGAAGCGGCGGGGGGGGGGGGGGTAGAGGTCTTAATCAAGGAGCAAAAAATAAAAAAAAGACTGAAAGGCTTGAAAAAGTTTAGATTAAAAAAAAAGCCCCAACCCAACCCAAGGGTTCTCACAGAAAGAGAGGCTGCGTCAATGAATAATTAAAAAGTTTTTTTTTTTTTTGACGCTAGTAGCTCTAATGAAAACGGAAGTGATCTTATTAAATGGGAGAAGGTTATGTATATTCATTGATTTCTATGTTGTTCCGTTCGAATGGAGGGGGCGGGTATAGGAACCAAATTCAACAATCAATTAAACTCGTTAAGTTAGTTTGCCCCCGAGAGAACCTGAGTTCGACTCCCGTTTGTGCTGCATTTTTTTTTTTTACGATTTTAAGGTAAAATAATTTAAAAGCTTGAAAAATTATTATTTTTTTTTTTTTTTTTTTTTAGTTTTTTTATTGAAAAAAATTTATTCGAAATGGTAGAGATAGAGGTCTCGCTTCTTGCTATCCATCTTGAACGATAAAAGATTTATTTATATTATAATTTTAACCTTTTTCGAAGCTTTTAAAATGTATTATTAAGAAATAAATTTTTTTTTTGCCATTTATGTGACGTTTTGATCTTAGATTTGAATAATATTCAGGCTTGTTAAAAAAAAAATCTGGTGTGACTGGCGCACAGCACACAACTTTCTCTTACCTTCGGTAATCGAAAGTTGTGTACTGTGCTTGTCACACCAGATTTTTTGTGTCGACATGTATTTAGTTTCCGACAGTAGGGTACAATTGAATTCAAGATGTAAAATTTATAAGTATGGGAAAATATTTATATTTTGTTACCATGGCAACCATTTCTCCTATCTTTCCTATGAAGCACAAGAGTAAAGTGTGCTTCAAACAATTTTGTGGGCAAAACGAGAATATACATTTGAAAGAGCATCTAAAAAATAATTGATTTTTGAATTTTAATCAAAATCGTTAGAGCGAATTTTGAGAAAATCGAAAAAAACTGAAAAAGTACATCAGTAAAGTACTAGTACTCTTTGGCCGATTTTGATTATAAGCTTATTTTCCGGTCCCGGGAGATGTTTAACTTAAATATAAAATTTCAGCCTCATAGCTCAATTCCTTCATGCTTAAAATTGAACACACACCCACACACCCACACACCCACACACCCACCCACACACCCACAGACAGACCATGTCGCGAAAACCACTTTTTTGGATTCAGGGGACCTCAAAACGTGAAGATCCATCAAAATCTCGACATCGAATTTTGACATGAATCCAATACTTTCTCTCTATATATATATTACATATATACATAGGTAAGAGAAAGTAAAAATAAAATTTAAGTGTTGCATAACGTGTCAATAGCAGAAAATCTTTTTTTTTTTATTTAACGTCAAATAAAGAGCTTGGCCGTTATTATAGATTCATAATTCAATTATAAATTATAAAATATAAAAGCTAGATCGTGTGTCCTCAAAACCTAAGGGATGATTTGATCAAATAGAGTGTGACAGACAGATTGCCATTCAGCAATTATATATATATATATATGTACTTTTTAGCCCTGAGGATGACCGAAACGTCGTTCTTAGAAATAAAGAAAAACCCTGTCTTAACAAAATAAAAAATAACCTTCATACAGTCAGCGCCGCAAGTGCCTAATATGGGGCATTACATTAAACCCCCAAAATAGCCTCAGTAGTCGAAAGGGTTAATTCAAAACTACATCAGTTAAATACTACAAAAACAATTTAAAGCTGAGATGTTATTTTAATAAGAGGATAGAAATGAGATAGGCAGCTAATAGTTATTTCTTTATTCGTTTAATTTACACAGCTGACGTTTCGGTTCCGTCTTTGAACCATCATCAGTGCTGGCGAAAAGTCATTATAAAAGTGTCATAGTGGATTTTATACATTGTTGAACAATTCTTATATAATAAATATATACACAGTGTGAGATGACCAGGTACATAAATGAATGAAAGAGTTGTTCAAAAATGTATAAATGACACTTTCGCCAGCTCTGAGGATGGTTAAAAACCAGAGCCAAAACGAATAAAGAAATAACCTTTAGCTGCATCTCTCATTTCTACTCTTTTATTAATAAAGTAAAATACTAGTACTCTTTGGCCTTGCTCAGGGCCTACATCTTGTGGGTACATGGATGGCGAACACGAGCTACCCTAGCTAGGACTGGCGGTATTTCTGTTCTTTGCATGTCAGTCTCTTTTCTTCCATATTTTCAAAAAGGCGTCAGGCCGTGCGACGGCCCGGCCTATTATATTCTTTCCCGGTCGAAACCCATGAACTACCTTCATTCTTGAGATATTTTGCTCACTGCCGACCCCACACCGCGGGGCAAAGAAGGAAGAAGAAATAGTACTCTTTGGCCGATTTTGATCAAAAGCTACCTGTCACGTGTCTAACTTATATATAAAATTTCATCTTCCTAGCTCTTGAGATATTTTGTTCACAGACAGACAGTCCATGTCGCGAAACTCACTTTTTGGACTCAGGGGACCTCAAAACGTGTATATCCATCAAAATCTCGACATTGAATTTTTGACATGAATCCAATACTTTCTCTCTCTATATATTAACATATTTGATTTTTTTGAAAATATCTTTATTACCCAAAAATTGTTACAGAAAACCTGTTACATCCCCGTGCTATGGAAGGAACGTCCCTCTGAGTGATAGATAGAGAAAGTAAAAAGACGATCGAATTTTTTAATTTATGTATTTGAACTCCTTTTCATAAAATTTCGGCCACTAGTTTCTTAGAATATATAATTTGATATTATTTCTTAAAATAAATTTAATAATCCCAAAAATTTGACGCCATTAGATGGAAAAAATGAAATGAAGACCGCATCAAGTGAGAGAGCCGTGACGTCATTTTACACATACACACACAAAAGATAATATTATTATTTGAGATCCCTTGGTGGTGGTTTTTATTACAAATTCCCCCCCCCCTCCTCCTTTATCCTAAGTTTTGTTTCAATGGACGAACCTCCATCATTCATATCTTGATTATAGCCACCACCACCGCCACTATAATAAAGATAAAACACACAAAGTTTTATCAAATTGAAATATTTTCATGTTTTTATGTCACTCACAATTAGCTATTAAAAATTTGATTTAATATTTTTTTTTATTTTATTAAACTGGAAATTTTATGTTTTGACGTAATTTTTTTTTTTTTTTTAACTCCAGTCTTGATTTATAGCGTAGCTTTTAGTTAAAATTCTTTTTAATTCAGAAATCAGTAGATATTTATCATAAAATACGATATATTAAAGTTGTTCGGATAGTACCCCGTAAGTCATAATAGAATCTAAATTTTTTTAAAAATAAAATTAAAAATTTGAATGCCAAAATTCCTTATTATAATTTAGTCGTGACCTATCATAGTTTATAATTGGATTAAGTTAATAATTTAATTACCAAAAATAATAAATGAATGACTTTTGACTCAAGTAGTTTTTTGCATAATATAGAACTGGCAACATTGCATTCATCAACTATCTATTTTAAATCTTAAAAGCCTTCAATTTTATTTTATTTAATATATTACAATGATTAATGCAAATCAGTTTAAACCCAATGAACGATTTGCGAGAAAAATATCGTAAAATAAAAAAAAAATGTAACTGACAGCGAGAAAAGAGTATTATTTTATGCGGCGTTGCCATACTGGTCTGAGTCTCATTTTTAAATATTGGCGACTGTCATTTGGGAGAATTTTTTGACTTTCATGTTAAAATATCTTTAAAAGATTTCTACAGAAACTTTTGATTTTATTTTTAACGTATCCCTCGAAAGTGAATTGATAAAATGTAAGTTTTTTGTTTTTGTATCTAATGCAGAGGTGGCTATATAATTCGATATATGTGCGTTTCGTCGACATTCCCCATGGACTACATGTTAAATTTCAATTTTTTTAAAATTAATTAAACGATAACCCTGCGTCAGATCTGCTTCAAAATTTTATTTTATACGTATGTTATAGTTATTAATAACAAATCGAAAATTCCTGATAGTCACCAAAATGGTTAATTTTTTTTTGAAAATATCTTTATTACCCAAAAAAACTGTTACATCCCCTTGCTATGGAAGGAAGGCTCCCTCTGAGTGATGCATTCTTCGAAAGGAGTCGGTGCTGAGGGAGTCTCTCTCCAATTAGGACATCTTGGGTTTGAGGTGTGTGTCTCCATAAACGTAAGCACCTCGGATAAAAAAACGGAGATCCCGATAGGAACTTCATTTATTAAATTCAGACATGTAGCCAAACCAAATTTGTATTGACTCCACTGATTTAATCTTTAATTATTCTTTGTGCGTTTTTATATTATTTCAAAATAGACTGTATTTATTTTTTTATTTGTGAAAATGAATGGAAAAAAATAGAAAATTGAATTGAACGTGAAATGAAGGGAATAAAAAAAAAAAAAACTCTGTAATCGAAATTGAAGATCGGAAATGAGATGTGAGGAAAGAGAAAGGAAACAGGGGAAGGGTGACCTGACCTCTCTTAGAAAATTGAATCATAAAAAGAATTATAATATAAAGTTTTACTTAGAGGGGGGAGCAACTTCTCCCTTCAGGTGTCGGTTTGATCATTCATGCAAATAGAAATTAAATTATGAAATTATAAAATTCTAAATATTTATAATTATGTGATTAAAAGAATTTGAATTTAAAATCAATCAACCTGAAGGGACACTTTATTTCTATAATTTCTTCGCTTTTGTTGTCCAATTTTTTTTCTTCAAATTTATTTAAAAGATTTATTTTCCAATTACATATGACAATCACATAATTAAAGGTAAACAAAATGTATATTTTAATTTTACTAAACAAATCTCCTGAAGAGTACTTTACTCTTGGAGTTTTTGAATTTTTTATTGATATTTCCGTTATTTATATTCTGAGAGAAATTTTATCTATAGAAAAATTAAATTAAATTTCAAAGAACTTTGGAAATGAAGATTTAAAAAACTGTTTTGGAATTGATAACAAGAAGCGAAATTTTTATCTCTCTACTAAAGCCCACGATTTATTAATATAATTATAAATATATAAATAACAAGAACCGAGATTTTTATATCTCCATTGATAACAAAAAGCGAGATTTTTATCTCTCTGTTGATAACAAGAAGCGAGATTTCTATCTCTCTACTAAAGTCCACGATTTATTAATATAATTATAAATAAATAAATAAATAACAAGAAGCGAGATTTTTTTCTATCCATTGTTAACAAAGCGAAATTTTATCTCTCCATTGATAATAAGAAGCGAGATGTCTATCTCTCCATTAATAAAACAAGAAGCGAGATTTTTATCTCTCTACTCAAGATTGACTCATCTTATTCATTGTAAAAGAACATTATCAAGATATTTAAGTGACAAAGACAGATTTTATTTAAAAAAATAAATAAATACAAAAATACTTTGCTTTTTTTTAAATTAAATCATTTTTCTCTGCAATAATAAAAAAAAAAACGTGTATTTCCGTTTTTTTTTTGTTTGTCTCTCTCCCTTTGAATAATAAAGCTGCACAAGAAGAGAGAGAAAAAAAATTAAACTCTTCAGGTCTGTCCGTCAATTAAGTTGTTGTTGTTGTTGTTGTTGTTGATACGATGAAAAATTCCCTTCTCTCTTTTACACCACAAACAGAGAGAGGGAGGGAGAGGAGAGAAAAAAAAAACACAAAGAGAGTAGCTATATTCTAAATAAAGTTTAATCTCAATTAAATTTTAAAACCCCTTTGGGTTGAGTGGTGGGGGGGGGGGACATTCCCGTTCTCTACGGAATAATTTTTCTCTCTCTCTCTTGACTAATTTGTTTCGTTTTGCCAAGATAAGGTTCATATCGTAGAGAGGAAAGGAAAGGTAATTTGATAGGATTGGCGAGCGAATTGACAGACAGAGAGAGCATTCTCTGTTGTTGTTGTTGTTGTTGTTTCGCTAATTAGTTGCAGACAGACAGAGTGGAATGGGAGCAATTACGTTTACAACTCCTCTCTCTCTCTCTCCACTATTTATAATTTATGCAAATGCCATTCATATCGGGGACAACAATAAACGGGTCATAAAAACAACAATTCTCTCTCTCTGGGTCTCTTTTTTTTGTTTTCATTGGACTGTATAGGTATACCCATTTAAACCAGATAAAATTTTAGAAATTCCCTTTTAAAGAAGTTATAATTTTTATAAAGACTTATTAAAAAATTATCGTAATTAATTTTTTTCTTAACAAGCAAATACAAAAAAACAATCTGTTCCAATAATCTTTAATTTTTTTTTAAATTTAAAAATGAATTTATTGTTATTATTAATCACATATTAATTAAGAAATTTTAAAAATAAGCTTAGATGATTTATTTAAAATTCAACTGTCAAATTAGTTCAGCATTCTTGCAATAGATGGCAGGCTAGTCTAACAGTCGATATAGTATTAGCCTATATCTGGCCTATATTTATATATTTTTATGCTTTTATAAAAGATACATAATATATAATAACATTTATAAAGTATTTATTGTTAAAAGATCAATGAAAATCAACCAAATGCATTAAATATTATTAGCTACCATTCTGACATCTCTTGGCAAATTTTTGAATTACTTGATTTTTTGGGTATACTTTTTATAACACACAACGCCATCTTAGCGGGAAAAACATGCGTAACTTCTACACCAGCGTTTCCCAACCTTTTGAAGTCCACGGCACCCCAAAGGTGCGTTGGGAATAATATTACACACTAGCGGCACCCTTCCTTTTTTTTCCTATCAAATCGAAATTTTTTTCCACCCTGGGGCAATTTTTTTTTCCCTTGCGTGAAAATTATTTGACATTTTTTTTGGCAAAGCTTAATTTTTTCCGATATACGGAAAATTTTGCCACTTCCATTTTAATCATTTGACCTTTTTTTTAGCAAAACTTTATTTTTTCGCCTCTTTATTTTATTTTTTTTTATCTAAATATCTCGCGGCACCCCCTAGGCATTCTCGCGGCACCCTTGGGTGCCGGGGCACACCGGTTGGGAACCACTGTTCTACACTACTAAACCTCCTTAAAAAAAATACTCATACTTGAAAAAATACTCGATACCTGATATCGATACTTTTCTTCCGATACGATACCAGATACAAATAACGATAATTTTTTTTCCATACCACATAACATAGATGTTTGAAATTTAATTTAAAAAATAGATAGCTTTTAATTTATGCATATTTTGTACGAATATTTTTGTTTGTAAACAAATTCACATGTCATTTTTATAAATGTCAAAAGTCTCTCCCTTCCTGACCCCCTACCACATTTAAAAATCACACTCAAGTATGATATTTGATTTGAATCTATTTGCATTTCGCTCCATTAGAATAACAAGGTTCTAACTGACATTTTTGGCGAAATTGAGTTTACATCATTAATGAATATCTCTTTAGTATATCTATGCAGGGAACTGACTTAGGATGCGATATGTTGGAAAATAAGGGAACTAGCCAGAATAACAAGGTTCTATCTGACATTAACAGCAAGTTTGTTTTGGGTTAACATGGTTCTAACTGTCATCATGACTCCTCATGCAGATATCAGCAGCCTATTTTATTTAAGAAAACTAAACATATACCATCAAGAGAAAAGATATTGGACAATATGGCGGCTACCTGGCTTTTGAGCCTTACGCATAGGCAACCATTTACACAAGTCTGTATATTTAGTTGCATCAAAATGGACAAATCCCCTGCAGTCTTCTCTTAACAAAAAAAATTGTAACAAAAGCCTGGCCAGGACAAGGGACCTGCCCTTTCTTTTGTTCTTAATACAAAAGATAGAAACCCTTTTAAAATAAAATTTTGACGTGACAACGTCTTACAAATCATGTGTCTATAGTGGTTTTAAATTAATTTTTGATTAAATGTAATATTTTATTCTTGTAATTTGTGCAAAATTATCTGGTTTTAAAATTTGAACCAAATTTCTACTGCGATTTTTAATAAAATTATAAGCTATTATAAGTAGGAATTTATTACATTTTGTGAAATGTTATATTCTATTTGTTTAACATTTTGCACGCATTTTACAAGTAAAATATTTTTTTTTTAATCTCTTAGAAGAAAATGCTTTAATTTTTTTATAAGAGTAGTGCGCTCTTATGTTCAACATTTCAATATAGGCGCTCTTTATTTTATTCAAAGCGTTTCAGACAATTACTGAATATGGTTTATTAAAAATTACCACTCTCTTATCTAAAAGGAATCTTTTTCTATACATATAATGTGAGTGCCCGTCTGTCTGTATTTATCCAATCTTAACCCCCCATTCGCCCACGGGGCGTGGTGTAGAGGTTAGCGTGCTAACCTCATATACCAAACGTCGCGGGTTCGGACCCCAGGCAGTCCGATGATTTTATTTAAGCCATCTGGATACCAGATGGCTTAAATAAAAATGCCTGGACCCCCTAATATATATAAATTCATAAATAACGGTTATCGTAAATGTCTTATATGGCCTGAGCTGCCGAAAAGACAGTGTGAATGTGTGTGTGAGTGTGAGTGTGAATGAGAAAAAAGTGTGAATGTTAAAAAAAAAAAAAAAAAAAACCCATTCTCGATCTCTCTAAAGAAAAAAAAATTATTATAGCTATGACAATTTAATTATTTTTAATTTGAGAGATTTAATTATTTTAATTAATTGACTTTAATTATTCATAAATGAAAGCAAAACTCAATGCTTTCTAATGGGCAAATTCTGCTTATTCCCGAATTTTTTGCGCCTCTGGTAAATATTTTCCGAAGTGATAATTTCCATTTGCAAACTGCCTTTGTATAAAAATGCCTTTTGTTTTCTTATACCCTATTATTCATTCAGTTCTAACAGTTTAAAATAAATATTTTGTTTGTAAAATGAGAGCAAAGTGTCAATTGAACTCAAGTTAAGGCCCCAGGAAAGCTCTTTCAAAGATAAAGTTAGGAGATATTCAAAATACAGACTTGTTCATTTGTAATGAGAGAAAGAGAGAGGAGAGGAAAAAATGAATTTTTTTTTTTTTTTTTTTTTTATTTAAGAACAAAATTATATAAATTCTGTCGATTTGGAGTCTATAGTAAGTAATTTAATTAGATTATTGTAATATACACAAGGGCGGATCCAGAGGTGTTTCTCGGGGGGTAATCTGGTGTGACTCGTCGCACAGCACACTATTTTTTTTTAAATTTCGGTAATTAAAAAGCGCATTCAATACTTGTTTGCCAGAATATAAATACACATCAAATTTTTAAGTATTAATTTTAAAAATTTTACATTAAAAATACATTACAATAAAAAATTTGGGAAAAGTTTAGATCGAACGATTATTGCAGCAAAATAATGGCTTCAATGAACAAATGGCTTCAAGAAGTAATTGACAACCAGGGAGAATGGATCAACTAATAATATCTATTTTTTTGTGAAGAAATATTTATCCTTAATAAAATAAAAGAAGAAACCTTAATAAAAAATCAAGATAAATAAAATTTTTATATATTTTCAATATTAAAAGAGAATTTAAATAAAAAATTTTAATTATTTAATCCAAAGAGTTTAATTTCCCCGATTTTATCCACTCATATCTGGTTGATCGGAGAGCCTGTCCGAGAGATAGATTGGGATTCGAGAATTTTCAGAGATTTCATACAGGTGTTTAATTAATTTGTTATTAGAAGGGAACTCTACTCAAAATTGAAAAATATAAAATTAATAAAAATAATTTTATAATGACGGCGGCCACACTTTGTGTTCTATAATTATATCAAATATTATACTGTATATTCAAGGGCGGATACAAGGGGGGGGGGGGTAAAGGGGGCAATTACCGCCCCCCCGAGATTCGAAAAAAATACCTTTTTTTCGCAAAAAAATTTATTTTTAATGTAAAATTTTTAAAATTAATACTTAAAAATTTGATGTGTATTTATATTCTGGCAAACAAGTATTGAATGCGCTTTTTAATTACCGAAATTTAAAAAAAAAATAGTGTGCTGTGCGACGAGTCACACCAGATTACCCCCCGAGAAACACCTCTGGATCCGCCCTTGTGTATATTACAATAATCTAATTAAATTACTTACTATAGACTCCAAATCGACAGAATTTATATAATTTTGTTCTTAAATAAAAAAAAAAAAAAAAAAAAAAAATTCATTTTTTCCTCTCCTCTCTCTTTCTCTCATTACAAATGAACAAGTCTGTATTTTGAATATCTCCTAACTTTATCTTTGAAAGAGCTTTCCTGGGGCCTTAACTTGAGTTCAATTGACACTTTGCTCTCATTTTACAAACAAAATATTTATTTTAAACTGTTAGAACTGAATGAATAATAGGGTATAAGAAAACAAAAGGCATTTTTATACAAAGGCAGTTTGCAAATGGAAATTATCACTTCGGAAAATATTTACCAGAGGCGCAAAAAAATTCGGGAATAAGCAGAATTTGCCCATTAGAAAGCATTGAGTTTTGCTTTCATTTATGAATAATTAAAGTCAATTAATTAAAATAATTAAATCTCTCAAATTAAAAATAATTAAATTGTTATAGCTATAATAATTTTTTTTTTCTTTAGAGAGATCGAGAATGGGTTTTTTTTTTTTTTTTTTTTTTTTTAACATTCACACTTTTTTCTCATTCACACTCACACTCACACACACATTCACACTGTCTTTTCGGCAGCTCAGGCCATATAAGACATTTACGATAACCGTTATTTATGAATTTATATATATTAGGGGGTCCAGGCATTTTTATTTAAGCCATCTGGTATCCAGATGGCTTAAATAAAATCATCGGACTGCCTGGGGTCCGAACCCGCGACGTTTGGTATATGAGGTTAGCACGCTAACCTCTACACCACGCCCCGTGGGCGAATGGGGGGTTAAGATTGGATAAATACAGACAGACGGGCACTCACATTATATGTATAGAATAAGATTCCTTTTAGATAAGAGAGTGGTAATTTTTAATAAACCATATTCAGTAATTGTCTGAAACGCTTTGAATAAAATAAAGAGCGCCTATATTGAAATGTTGAACATAAGAGCGCACTACTCTTATAAAAAAATTAAAGCATTTTCTTCTAAGAGATTAAAAAAAAAATATTTTACTTGTAAAATGCGTGCAAAATGTTAAACAAATAGAATATAACATTTCACAAAATGTAATAAATTCCTACTTATAATAGCTTATAATTTTATTAAAAATCGCAGTAGAAATTTGGTTCAAATTTTAAAACCAGATAATTTTGCACAAATTACAAGAATAAAATATTACATTTAATCAAAAATTAATTTAAAACCACTATAGACACATGATTTGTAAGACGTTGTCACGTAAAAATTTTATTTTAAAAGGGTTTCTATCTTTTGTATTAAGAACAAAAGAAAGGGCAGGTCCCTTGTCCTGGCCAGGCTTTTGTTACAATTTTTTTTGTTAAGAGAAGACTGCAGGGGATTTGTCCATTTTGATGCAACTAAATATACAGACTTGTGTAAATGGTTGCTTATGCGTAAGGCTCAAAAGCCAGGTAGCCGCCATATTGTCCAATATCTTTTCTCTTGATGGTACAATCTTACGGCATATTTTACTGTAACCAAGAAGGTGTATTGTGCATTGTGGCCAGAAACATTTTCAGGTCGAACGGGAACATTTTGAACTTTTTTCAGTTTTTCGCATATATATCGTAATCTAAGCATATTTTGATTACCATAGTCCAAGACAAAGTTCTAGTGTATTAAATTTACTAAAATATGGTACACTAAACGAATTCGTAGACTCAATACTGACCGAGGTACGGCCGGTCAAAGTTTGATAAATTTTCCTGAAATATAACATTTTGTCTAAATTAGTTAGTTATCGATATGTATGCGAAAAACTGAAAAAAGTTTAAAATCTTTGAGGTGTTTTCCTCTCCTGCCCCTCTCCAAGTTAGGACAAAGTCACGAAGTCTAATACCCCCCGCACACGATCAATAGTATTGTCCATACTAGTATTGACAATACCATTGTCAATATGCAATTCAATAATAATAGACCGCACACTGATCAATATTATTGTCAATAGTTTCATTTCATTTGCATTTTTAGTCGAGACCGGACATAATTCTTTATTTGATTATGAGTAGGAAAAAGCGTGTATTTAATGCAGATGAGGCTTAAATCATTCGCTCTCTGTCCATGGTATGATAATAATAAAATTTGAGGCATTATCATGATTAGGCTACGTACAATTGCGTATGCCCAATATAACCTAGCGAGGATTATATATATTTTCAGACATTAACCTGGCCCTGAAGATGGTCCCATATGTGATCGAAACGTTGGCCCTGGTTTATTAATCAATATAAATAAATAAAAATCTGGTGTGATTGTCGCACAGCACACAGCTTTCTCTTACCTTCGGTAATCGTAAGTTGTGTTCTGTGCTTGTCACACCAGATTTTTTGTGTTGACATATATTTAATTTTCGATAGTACGGTACATTCAAATTTCAAGATGTAAAATTATAAGTATGGGAAAATATTTATATTTTGTTACCATGGCAACCATTTCTCCTATCAGGGGCGTATATAAGGGGGGGGGGGGGGTGTCGAGGCCCCCCCCCTGAAATTTCCCAAACACATATACATATATAGGGATATACAGACATAAGCGCAACAAATTTTTCCGCAGGATGGAAAACTTTGGGTCCGGAAAAAAATTTCGTGTGAAAAAAAATTTAGTTTCTTAAAAAAAAATTTTCCACAGAAAAATTTTTGAGTTCAGCCCCCCCCCCCCCCGAAAAAATGTCTATATACGCCCCTGTCTCCTATCTTTCCTATGAAATACAAGAGTTAAGTGGTCTTCTGAAGATTTCAATGGCAAAATGAGAATATACATTTTAAAGAGCATCTAAAAAATAATTGATTTATGAATTTAAAAAAAAATCGTTGGAGCAAATTTCGAGAAAATCGAAAAAAACTGAAAAAGTACATCAGTAAAGTACTAGTTCTCTTTGGCAGATTTTGTTTAAAAGCTTATTTTCACGCTCCCGGGGGGTATTTAACTTATATATTAAATTTCAGCCTCATAGCTCAATTCCTTCATGCTTAAGATTCAACACAGACATACTTAAAAATATGAGAAGAGCATGATGTTCCCTCGACCAAATTTCTATTTGAACTGAGTATTGAACAAATTATTGAAAAACAACCGCACACGATCAATATTATTGTCAATATCCCCACCACTTTCGAATATTGATGTTTGAAAATCAAAAAATTTAAATTTTCGTCAATATGCTTTTTCAATATCAATATCACCCCGCACACGGTCAATAGTATTGACAATATTTTTTTATATTGACAATACTATTGATCGTGTGCGGGGGTATAAGACTTAGAATAGACAAATAACTTGTTAAAAATTTAATTTACTTTGGAATACTTTCTAGGTAAAAAGTGGATATCCTCAGGACTATTCGTTTTTTCGGACATTTTTTACATTTTGAGAAAATTCGTCTAACTTTGACCGGCCGTACCTCGATCAGTATTGAGTCTACGAATTTGTTTAGTGTACCATATTTTAGTAAATTTAATGCTCTACAACTTTGCATGGTGCTATGGTTCGCAAAATAAGATTAGTTTACGAGATATAAGCGAAAAATCTAAATAATTCTCAAAGTTTTGAGGTCTTTGTCACCCTCCACTCACCCCCCCCTCACTGAGGGCCCTCGAGGTTAATAATCTAGGATAGACATCCTAGAGTACCCCCAAATAACCTGTAAAAATTTCATTCCTTTCGAATATTTTTCCGGAAAAAAGTTATATCGAATGGTCTGTACTGTGATTTTCCACTTATTTTTCAAAATATCATTAATACTATAGATTTTAACGAAAAAATCGTTATGATAACACTTCAAGAGAATTAAATTTGCTACGAAATGAGACAAGAATCAGTTTTCTACGACAATTGGTTTTCATTTTATGAAGTAAAAACTATGAATTTTTACATAAAATCGCACTTTTTCAAAATTTTAACCCCGCTGAGGCACGGGTTAACGATATCCAATTTAGCTAAAACTTTGCCATTATCATTTTCTAGCCAAAAGGCAACTTTTACAAGGTTCGGCCGAAAGAAATTAAAAAATTTTGATTTTTGCGGCCCCCCAAATGTGCAGTTAGAACTAAGTTATTCTGAAAATGCTCATTTACAGAATAACAAAGTTCTATCTGCAAAATGCTATTATTTTTTTTTAAATCAATGATAATGTTTTTTTATCATCCAAACATTGGAAAATAATAACTTTAATGTAAACAACTTATTTAAAAAAATTTGGGACGAAAACTGTTATATTTAACGTACTACAGCTATTACAATCTTTGACTTCATTTTTCTCAAAACTAGTGTTGGTGCAGTTAGAACCTTGTTATTCTAATGGAGCGATTTGTTAAAATAATATGATTTTTTGTCGTTTTATATAGATAGGAATTTGTAAAATACATTTAAAAAAATAAATAACAATTTTTAATATTTTTCATTTGAGAAATTTAATTAATTGGCTTTAATTTGTCATAAGGCAAGACAATAGTTAATGCTTTCCAATGGGTAAATTGTGAATTTTTTGGAATTTTTGCAAACCCGAGTATTTTTTCTGGACTATCTATAACGTCCTCTATAAGAATGCAAAATATCGTTTCAAAATCCGAACGGGCCCACGGGGCGTGGTGTAGAGGTTAGCGTGCTAACCTCATATACCAAACGTCACGGGTTCGGACCCCAGGCAGTCCGATGATTTTATTTAAGCCATCTGGATACCAGATGGCTTAAATAAAAATGCCTGGACCCTAATATATATAAATTCATAAATAACGGTTATCGTAAATGTCTTATATGGCCTGAGCTGCCGAAAAGACAGTGTGAATGTGAGTGTGAGTGTGAGTGTGAAAGAGAAAAAAGTGTGAATGTTTAAAAAAAAAAAAAAAAAAAAATCCGAACGGGAAATTGGTCAAACAGAGCGTGACAAACGGATAAACACTCTACTATTATATAGATTTTTTTTTTTTTTTTTTTTTTAGATTTATTTATTTATTTATTAAAATTAGATGTACATAGGGCTTATTCAGCCCCTCATTGTGTACAAATATCACAAATAGTATACAAATACAGAATTAATAGGCATTAGCAGCGAAAAGCGAGACATCACGGCCTGGCCGGCATAATCCTATTGGAAGGCTGACCAAAAAGGGGACCCCAAGAGCCATCACACGTCAGCCAGGTGAGCCATTAATTCATGACGGAACCGCGACCGGGACAAGCAAACCCGCAGATCCAAAGGGAGCGAGTTCCAGACTCTACACGCGCTCACCCTGAACGAGCGCGAAGTGATCGACCTACGGTGCGGTGGACAGACAAGCGCTCTAGATCTGATCGATGGACCAAAGGACAGGGTGTTCCACAAATATGGCGGGGAACCAGTGCCAAGGACACCATGCACGAAGCACATATACCTGTACCTAAAAAATTTTGGAAATTCCAAACCCAGAATCCCGACCGCGAGATGCGAGACATGGTCACGGGGGCCCAGGTTGTATATATATCTCAAGCACGCATTGAAGGCCACCGTAAGTCTACGCAAGGAGTGGGCATCCATATTGAAAAAAACACTATCGCCATACATAAAATGAGGCAGTACGAGTGCTCTCACCAACCGCTCGCGCATCCACTCAGGGGTAATATCAGCCATTCTACGCAGGGGGAATAATGCGCCATATACTCTGCGACAGATCTGCGACACATGGTCACCCCAAGTTAGTCGTCCATTAATGATCATCCCGAGGTCATTAACCCGGTCAGTGTAAGGAACACACACTCCACACACCATGACCGCCGCCGGGGGAACCCGAGGAGGCAGGGAGGACAGCCAGATCGCCTGGGTTTTAAGGGGGTTTAGCTCTAAGCCATTCCTATCTGCCCAGTCGGCAATTCTGGAAATATCTGAATTGAGCCTACTAAGAGCCGAAACATCGCCAGGGCCCCCGGCCCCCAGGTAAACCTGGAGGTCGTATATTTATATAGATATAGAATTGGGAGTTTAATTGGATAAAAGCTGATTTCCTTTCTAATCTTTTTGTCAAATTTGCAAAATTTGTTCTAAATGATACAAAGAACAATTTTGTAGGCCTATAGTAAAATTTTTTAGAACATCTTTAAGGATTTTTTTTCTTCCTTGCAAATGCCAATTTATGAAATAATTAAATATTATTTTATTATTTTATTAATAGACAAATAAAAGAATTGCAGCTAAAATTATTTCATTTATTGGCCAGCTAGGCTGACGTTTCGGTCTTGGTCAAGACCATCCTCAGAGCTATAACAACATAGAGTATATGTTTTCACTTGAGAGGGAGCCTCCTTTAAGTTCCTTCTATAGCACGGGGATGTAACAGCAACTCCCTCTCCTTGTAGAGGTTGCCTGGGGGCTATTGTGGTGAGATCCAATATTCCAATCCAGTACCTGCTTGAGGATTTGTTTACATTAAATAAATATTTTTATTTAAATGAAAAAATCCCGCACGCCAAGGATTTGAACAGGGATCTTTGTAGAAGCACCAAATGATTAAATAAATAAAAGCGTTGTTAATGTATAAAATTTTGTTTCAAATCCATTTGTCGCAAATAAACAGAGCGCGATTTTTTTCTAATAAATCAAATATCAGATTTGATTACTAAAACTAATAGTAAATTTATATATAGATATACGAAATATGCATCGGCATGTAATGTTTGGCTTTGAACTAATATTTAGACTATTAAATGTTATTAATATCACTCCGCCCCTCCCCCCCCTCGGTTTGCTTTAATATTATTTTAGAACGAAATTTCCCCTTCTGCTATAATATACTATTTCACTTTAATTCTCAAATTTCATTAATATTATTCTAACTACAATATGAATGCTAAAATAAATTCCTGAGATGGGAATTTATAAGTGA